>JAMKCH010034482.1:0-40869 GCA_023653785.1 Ophioderma brevispina | reverse complement strand
CCAGCATACAGCTAAGGATGTTTACACATATGACAGACCCAAAAACAGCGTACAGAATTTGGATCCCACAACCGGATTCGTTACACAACGCCAGCGCAATGTACGTATCTCAAGGGATTTCCCATGATCTTACACAAATTACGCAATTGACATTTTCCGACCGAATGCCTCTTTTAGGCCATGATCGTCTGTCAACTCGCACAAGATATATATTAGAGTCGAAAAGACTTGTTTTATAGTCCATGGACTCGAACAAGATCGAATTCTCATTTCTTAGCAAGGGAACCTTCATAAACCCATCAAATATATCAAAGAAAACTGGAAACTATGGCGTGACAATAGGTTGTGGGTTCGAGCCCAACTGTCGCCAATGTGTTGTGGCACTTGGGCACGGCACTTTTCCTTGCTTGCCTCTCTCCACCAGGAGTTTTAATGGTACCCGGCATATGCTGGAATGCAAAACAGACTCTCTGTTCTGGAGGAGTGGCGAACCCCCCACATCAAATTATATGAGGGAGTCTGGCCAACGCCAATACAACCCCAGTTGCATTGTTGCCATATTTATCTACTACTGCAGAAATTTTAAATTTGTATTCTCTGTCATGACAAAAAAGAAATCACCAACAGGCCAGTCTCCAATGGCCCCCATAATTCACACATTGCTTATAACATCAAAATGCCACGGTCACAGATCAAACTGAAATGTGGAAGTACCTTTTTCTGAGGATATCTAATGAAGCATTAGCAAACAAAATTAGGTGCTGGATGACAAAATGCAACTTTTAATGAAGAGAAATCTAAATAATGGGTAAAGCCAACCTATTTTGAATAGCAAAATGTGAGAATGCAATAAATCTTTTCCAAATAACAAAACTTTCAGTTGTATGCACATGACATACTCAATGATTTTCAACATGTTAGCACTATCATGAAAAGACCTTGAGGAAAACTCAATGTATCCTACTCGTTTTAGCATAATTCAATTAACCCTTTGTTATTAACTAACTAAAAATCGTTTGTACTAAATACCCCAGGACATGACTTTTTTAAAAAAGGGCATGTTATATTATTACATGCGACATCTTGTTTAGTTATATTTTAATGGGGGCAAACTATAGCACACGTCTAGGACCACATCCTGGGGTTCACAACCCCCCCCCACCCCCCATATTTTTTATTTCCCCCCACCCCCCCCCTCCATCAGTGACTATATGTGACCAGGAAAACTGAATAAATGGTACCCTATCTGAGACCGATTTGTTTCAAATGGATACCATATCTGAGGCCAGACTTATTCAAATAGACACCCTATCCGAGAAACCCGGGGGGACCAAGCAATATTACCATTATTGGAAATTTTAACCTGGGAATTTTACAAAAATCATCATTCTAACAGATTCATGCTGATTTTACTCTACCTGAAACTGAAAAGTAAAAATTTGATACCCTATGCAAGACTGACCGAGACATAGGTTGAATTTGATACCCTATATTTGTCCGTCCAGACGAAACATTTTCTTGAACGTTGGGTTACCCGAACAGAATACCCAGTTCCCCCCTCCCCGGGACCACAGACCAGACAAAGCAATCCTATGTCCCCTCTTGCAGATGAACAAAAAAATAGGCCTGAGGCCTTATACAAACCACCATGGTAACACACCTTAAAGACTGTCCTAATCATTTTACATGGTCCACCCATTGTGCACTGAAGTCAACTAGCACCAACTTGGCACACCTGATTTGAGCAGGTTGTGATACTCATCTGCAAGTATAAGAAGAAAAATATCACCACATAAACGCTGACAAATTTAATTATGAGTATATGACACAGTCATAATTTTGTACTGGATAATTTGGATAAATTTAATAAATCCTCTTTGCTCTCACATTGGTGGCCCAATGTTAAAAGTAGTGCACTTTTAGATAATGGGATACAAGTGTGAACTGTTCAGTCAGGCCGCAGAGGTCTAGAAGGCCCTTATTCTACGTCCCGGTGATGCAAGTCAACATGGATTTTGAATATTAATTAGAATTTGCACTAGTGCTCTAAAAAACCACTTGTATCTGTTGACTTTACCCAAAACTTTGACAAAAATGACAGGCATTAAGTTAAAGAACCATTCTGGTTGATCATCCTTTCAAAACAAGAAAAATTTCAAATTTGATCCAAATCGGAGCTTTATGTTGAGTAAACTAAGTACGATTACTCCTTTCAAAACTTTGAAAATGTCATTAGGAAGTTTATCAAGGCGGAGACCTCTACCATTGAACCGACCGAATTGCTTTAAAAATATTAACCAAATTAACCTTGACTTGGGAATACAGGCATGGAACTCGATTTATAATCAATCCTACCTAAAAACGCACGCTACAAGATAAAACTATTGTAACGGTAGCCTTTAATGAATGCCGGAAAATGGGACGTGTCTGTTAACAGGTCTGTCACGATTGACTATTTACGGGCGACTCGGGCTGCAAATCAACAGCTTTGGTGTGAATGGGAGTTATGACAACCATGCAAAGCCCAGCACATGGACCAAACTCTGGAGACCAAGATTTGAAGGCGTCTGGGGTTTCCCTGCTCGATGTTGAAAGGTTTTGACTTGGGCTTGCCGCTTCAATGTTCCAGCAGTATCGGGGAATGGGAACAAAGTTCAACACGGGGGTAAAAAATTGAAACTGTCGCAATTGAATTAATATGCATGTCAAACTTATTCGCCTTATCATACGGAATAAAAAATGTATAGTTTGTATAGATCCGACTTCAAAATGAGGAACTCTATGGCCAAAATGTCCAAAGATCAATGCACTTGTCAGTCCAGGTCAAATTGTTAATATAACCGATTTAAAGATGTGTCGAAATATATGTTTTTTTGTGCATGACAAATTCAATTTGCAACTTTTAATGTTTCAAATGTTAGTCTTGACCTTGAAATCAACTGGCGGCGAGTTTCACCACGGGCATAGGTTCGGTTAGAATCATTCACTTAGACCCAACCAATTTTTTTCCCAATTTATAGGTTAATTTTCTTTTCATCAAAAAAGTGTTTTATCCATAAATCAATCATGGCACTGTGCAAATCATACACTCTGTTTAATATAATAATTACCAACAGGGGCTCGCGGCCGCTAAGGATTTTTATTTGTTTAGTCAATTTTTGCAACAGCTCTTGCTTTGATAATGTTGATAGAGCAAGTACACAATGTATAGGAACACAATTGCTACACAATCTTAAAATTGCATGCAAATGCAGAAATGTGTAAATAAATAAAAAATGTCGGCATTTATATAGCGCCTTTCACATGTATCAAAGCGCTTTACATTTATTCGCTGCCACTAGAATATTTCGGCTGCCTTACAAAGTGCCCAAGGCATACTCATACTTTGGGCTGCACTCAATGGACAATATTTCTAACAGCTCCCCATTTTGCACCTTGGGTGGAGAGAGCAGCGAGGCAAAGTGCCTTGGCTAAGTGCACAGCACATTGGCCTCAGTGGGACTAGAACGAACCCAAGACCTTTGGATCATGAGGCATTGTTTAATCCACTGGACCACATGTGCGCTCATTGTAGCAACTGCGATGCTAAACATGTTATCAAGAGCCCTGGTAACCAATCAAACGAAAAAGACATAATAAAATCAAAGCTAACATAACACTAAGGAAAAGAAAAGATTCCACTTTCAACCACCTTGTACCACTTCTTGTTGTTGTGCGACATAAAGGTTCAATTTGAAGTTGATAGTAACTCAATTTGATTTGTAACTTTCTCCTTTTCAGATCTGTTGTTCATTATAAAAAAAAGGATTATTGCATATTACAAATTTAACTGTCACAACGGCAATGCAAAAACTGTATGTCTGAAACGTGAAATAAACCAAGCTATGATTTTTTTTAGTTTGATTGTCTTTAGCTGGTCCCTCTTGCAAAAACTATCGTTTTCCATCATATATCTGTGAGCAATTGTGACCTAAACACAAGTCTTATACACTCTCTGTGAATACGTCTGCAACAGAGGTGCTTTTGTAACTTTGCATGCTCATACCAAAATGTGATGGTCTTATATTCAAAAGAAACTTTAAAAAAGCCTATATTATTCAAGTTCTGGGTCCTCAGGTTTATGAAAATGTTGTCATCTACAGAAGAGCGCATGCCATAGCAATCTATGATACCGTATATTTTGTATACATTTTTCACCTTATTAATTTTCCACTATTATGCAAATACCTTTACTCTTCAATTTCCCACAACATCAAGCAAAATATTACCTCATCTTTTGCAACTGATAATAGTCCAAGGTAAATAGAAAAACACAAGACTAATAAGCCATAGCTGATTTCCAGGATATTTTCCTAATGTTAGCAAAGTACATAGGCCTATATAAACTCCCTAAATTCCAGCTTGTGCTAATTCAAGAATAGGAGGTAAAGTTTTGTACAATGGCCAAATTTAAAATAATCCCCAGTGTTCACATTTTACCATATTGTGTCATGTCCTTAAGGATTAAATAAGGTAACCTAAATTAAGCCCAGCTTTATCATGAATCAACAAATCCCTTAGTTATTTTATTTTCCCAAGGCATTTCTGTATCCAATACAAGGCAAGAAATCATTTGGGGAGTCTTATCTAGATATGAAATCTCTACTATGACACAATTATGGATACCCCAAAATCTCTTTTTGCCACCTTTTAAATAGTTTTACCCCTGTATGACCTTACCCCCTCTATTCCTCAATTAGCACAAGGGGAAACTTGGATACTTTGATATGTGCTCCCTCACAACAATAGAAATAGATCAGATTCAAGATTCAGATAATTTATTTCCACATACAATGACACATTCACAAATATATACTAAAAACACGTATAATTAACAATATGTGGAGAGATTACCAAAAGGCCCGAAAGGCCAGAAAGCGGTCCCCCCAAATAAAACACTTTTTTTTTTTTTTTTTTTTAATAACATTAAACAAAAGAAAAGAACTTATTATATACAATCAAACAAAAGGAACACAACAGCAAGCTTCCAAGGGAAATCTTTTATAGATAAATTTCTGATGAATGATAGCATCTTTATATTTTTTTTCTGAATTCTCGGGAGTTAATTTGTAACGTTTTTGAGATTATCTGGGAATTGAGTTCCACAGACTTGATCCACTTGATTCTGACTCCTTTAGAAGCAAAACTTTTTATTTTTCTGCAAGTCAAATTCTTTTGCATATCTTCGTTTCATCGTCAGAACCTTGCATCTTTTTATTGAATCAGCATTGAAAATTAGTGGAATGTTATTGGTTGAATATGATATATAATATTCCCAGTTCTAGTTTGAATTCATATACATTTAGAAATTACGTTTCCCCTGTATAAATTCCTTTAAAAGTTAGTGGGATCCAAATAGAAATTACCTTTTTATAGTTAATTTCAAGTTTTAATTTCCATGATTCAAACACATCACCACCTTTGGGATCAGGACAAGGTGGTCTTAGTTATATTATGTCAATCCTTCACAGATGGCTACTGGTAATCTGTTGGTGGCGTGTGTACATATTTCCCCTATCCATGTACACAGGCAAACGAATATGGGTTTAGGCAACAAGCACTGACAAACTATCCAAGGTACAATTTTTCCCGTTTTTATAAAGCGAACAGTAGCGTACATCTGTGTAGAACATGAGGGTAAAATGTCGGTGTGTAAGTTGTAACAAAAACACTGAAGAAGCATTCATGAATGTATACCTATTCACGTATGCAAACTGAAAAATTTAGAAAAGGAGAAAGAGCAGTGTTCAAAGATATGAATCTCCATACATTTACGTGTAGTAATAAGGTCCGTTCGGACAGTAATGGGGGAACTAAAATGCTGATTTTGTTCTTATTAGGTTGCTGTTGGTTTGGCCACTTGTAGGGTATGTTTCGGCTACCTATCCGTGTTGCAAACATTCAAAATCTGATTTTTGAGATTTTTTTTTTATTTTCCGTTCAGCAAATATCTGATAGTGGCCCTTTAAATATCAAGACAACACAAGATCCTCGGACAGATATTAGTGATTTTCACAAAACAAAAGAGAGGCCAAGGTTATTTTCCCTCTTGGGTACATCACCCATGTATACACAAAAATCAATATTTCCCTGCTGCATCTCATAGCCATAATATATTTGCTTAGTGGTCATGTCTGTGATGGAGTGTTTCACGATCATGACAAGTTGGTAGGGAGAAGACATCATCCATTAGTTCCATCAAATGCGGACATTTAATAACAAGTTTTACACATAGAATTCATGTATGCAGTGCAACTCATCTATGGCTGCTTACATTTTACATATGTAATATGCAGAATCAAGGTATCCACATATCTCCCATGCTATGATGTACCTATAGGAACTATGTTTCCTTAATACCCACCTTGGAGTTGCAGAAGGCCTTGATTTTGTCAATGATTATGTCCTATTGGTGCGATACACATGGTTTAAATTCTCATCAAATTGTCTGTGGCTCTTTGGGAAACAGGGTACTCGATATTTTGATGTTTTGAATTATAATTAAAACTTGGTGATTATAAATTTCTTGATTTGACTTTAGAATTTATTTATTTGTTCTCTTTGTTGCCTAGGGACCTAGTGGTGCAGCCTCACCATCGCAGTTTTAAAAATTATTTGGGTTTTTCTGGTGACGTTTGGGCCTTAAGTGTACATGCTAAAAAAATAACGAGCGCATCAAGGATGCTGTGGCTTCCTCCAGAGGGTGGCGTTGAGTTGTGCAATGAGGTAAACAAACAATTAAGTGACAATTCCCATATCCTAACTTCCCTTAACTGCATTGTTTCCACTTTTCAAAACTCACGGTGCGGACACCTTGTTTGTTTTGGGGTGAAATTGGCCCTAGATCTACCAAGAAAAATAACGCTACCGACCTTTTTTGACGGTGATCGTCAGGTATGTGTCTTGTTCCTGAAAGGATGTTTGGGATCTAGGCCTTAGCCCGTGGAAATTGTTTCATTGTTAAGGCCAAACCAAAAATCAGTTTGTTTCCCCATTAGTAGTCCAAAACCTAATGTACATGGCACTTTTTATTTTTAATTTTAAAAAAAATTGAAAGGGCTTCCAGAACTTGCTCCAATTGGCTAAATGGCATCAAGAAGTTTCAAATCATACTTGATTGTCCAGTTATTTAGTTTATAAACAAAAATATTGATTTTGGATCAACTTGGATATCTTATAAAATGAAACCTGTCTATCCATCTGTTTTTGTCTTAACATGCAAATCTCCTCATTAATAAAAGAAAACAACAACAAAATAAATAAAAATGGCTCCAATTAAATGCATGTGGCCTACTACTGGCAACAACTTGAATCCCCTTCTGACGCCACTAAATTCATCAACCACTGGCTCCACCAACCATCGCCTAACCCATTGGATCCTGTATATCAATTACCTGACTACCAGCACCCATCAACCATCAACCCATCACACCATTGAATACTGCCTTATGTCCTTGTCAACCCTGAATTTCAGTATGCATAACCAGGGGCAGTAAAACGCTACAAGACTAACTATCATAGGTTACAAAACTAATTTTTGCAGCAATTTATTGCTTAATGTACGTGGTATATCAGGGATTACACAGTAAAATATAGATGACATTGAGGATTAGGAAGGGCTTGCTTGAGGCCCAAAAATGGGTTCTCCGAAACTTAGGTTGTCATGAAATTTTAAGAAAATAAGCTGCGATCTCCCTCAATTCCCCACTACTTTTTGAGGGGTTTTGAAGAAAATTTGGTAGAATGTGTCTTTGGCCATGAAAAGTGGGTCTCGGAAATGTCCTAAATGGGGGTCACTGGACTGAAAAAGAGCCCTGAAAATGAGGGACTTATAAGTGGTACATAACCATACTTCCTCCTAATGTGAGGAACTCCCCCCCCCCCACCTGTACATTTATGTTTTTGCTGTCATGCCCACATTTTGAAACATTTTTAATTTTTATGTACCACATTTTTTACCATTAAATTTAATTTCCAATTCACGCACGCACACACAAGCACATGCAACATGCAACACACACCACAATACACCTCACAATAGTTCAAAATAATGAAGTGCATTCATAGGAAAAAGAAGATTTTTTAGTTGGTCAGTAAACAAAGAAACTTCTAAATTTAAGAGTAACATACTCCATGTGTGACAAAATCATGTTTTGACACACCTATACTAGTGTAAAATTACTGGTGCCTTCCTATGAAAGACCTGCAGAGTGTCAGGGTCCTCTAGCAATAACATAAACATCCAGGCCTACAACATAATCACATGTGGTGTATATCTATTAATGACCTTGATGTCCACAAATGGTTCCCTGTTTTTGGTAGAGACCTTACTAACAATGCACGCAAAGAGTCGCCAGACAGTGAACCAAGAGTATTGACTAGGAAGTTAGTCTAACAATAAATGTGTTACAAGTGTTTTACAAGTGAACCTTTGTGCTTTGCGTTTCTTGATGTTATCCCTGTTTCCCTGCGTGTTAATGTTTCCAAGGGGGGTGATGTGTTTTGGGGCCCTAAGACTTTTGCTCAACTCCCTCCATATAACTGTTTTTTTTTTCATACTGTGGAGTATGGGAAATAAAGTTTGATGAACATGATTGATCTATCACCCAGCCTCTCTTATAGACTTACTTCGTAAGCCAAAAGGGGGTGCTGAGCCAAGAGAAGTGCCCTGTACAAATACTACACGTGGTTAAGTTTACATATATATATAGCTATAGTATAACAGTCTAATTTGTTTGTACAAGTTAGGGAATGAGAAAAAGGTCTTCCCTACCCCACATTGACTGAAAAGGTTCACCGGTTTCTGGAAAACTTGCGATTCCCTGTAATTTGAAAAGGACAATGTTCATGATATCCAGGCGATCTGTTCATTTAATTATTTTAGTCCCTAGGTCTACAGAGCCATTTGTTCTTTGCAAAATTAGCACTATTTTGAAAAATCTGTTGAAACATCATTATGACTCAACTTGTAGTGAAATCGGTGCTTGAACATATCGACGCAAAAAGTTACAAGTGGGGCAGTACAAACAAAAAAAATTTGGAAATCGTGGCCGCCGCCTCTTAGCACTGGTTTTGGCCAACTCTAGTACTGTCTAATGGTATAAAAAGTTATGCTGAGCATGATAACAGTAAAGTGCTCGACAGTGTAGAGTGCCCCATAACTAGGGAACTCTCCAGGGCAAGTACTGCTTTTCTGGGTGCCCAGGTGTCAACACAATAGATGGATCATGTTTTTAATGTTGGTACCCCAATTGCTTGCATGTGCATTTTTTAGGCAAACTTCATGTTTTCGGTTTGATGCTATACCTTTTAACTGTACTTTACGCCTATATAAGTACATATATCTGATAGCATAAACTCTGCAGAGTTTCATGAAAACAATACAATTGGCTTCATCATACGGGTTGACTCATAAATATACAGGTGTAACAAGCAAAATAGTAAGAAAAGGTATCAGTTTATGGGTGTCACCCCCTAAACCTCCGTGATGAGACAATAATTTTTGGCACTTGTGTAATATAATTAACAAAAATTGCCCACCAAGCATGTAACCACTTTTATCGGACAAATACTTCCATTACCAGATACAGGGTGGTCCACAATGAATGTGAGATTTTCTCTATTCTCCCTATATCTGGTACTGAATAGACATATTTTCATGATTAGATGTGTTACTCTAGATGTAAAATCAGCAAGCACAGAGAGCTCCAATTATGAAAGTTAGAATAGAATTCGACCAAGCGTTTTCGTGAAAAATTGGCCCCCCTTTTTTGATCAAAAGGGAGCAACGAGGGCGTCTTTTTCCGATTTGGTTTTTCGCACACATTTTTTTTCTATATTTTCGTTTACTGAAGTAAAGTGGATCACAACCTAGACCTACCTATGATATTTGAACCTAATAAATCATGCTTTGTTTGTCCGGAGCACCATTTGTAGCATTGTCTCCTCCGCCAATGATCCACCCATGACTTTTTACACTGTAACAGTTACAGTATAGTACAACTAAAATCATATGTTTTATTGCTTCAGAAATTGGAAGGCCAATGTCCAAAGGAAAAAAGTAATACCAAAACAGCTCTGTCCTCAAATATAAAATTACAAACACAAGCATTTAAACAAGTTTTGGGAACTAAGAATGCAACAAATCCACCCTTTTTATGTGCCCCAACTTAAAAACATGACCAGATCAAAATATTCCGACAATATCTCAATAAAATATAAGACCCACATCAAAAACAGACCCAATTAGAACTGTCTGCCTGCCTGTCTGTCTGTCTGTCTGTCTCTCTTGCCCGCCTTTATTCTCATCTCTCACGGTCATACCATACAAAATTTGTTGGGTGGGTCTGACCAGAACAGTTTGCATTTCTGGGGGTGCTTCTAATCGCAAGCCAGTTAATTGCGAAAGCTGGAATCGCCTATATTGTTTATTTGATCCCGTTGCCAGGGATCTTTGGACTAGAAATCTAGTTTAGAGGAGCTCAACTCATTGTAGTATTCTTCTTGCTCCAGAGCTCTAAATTTTGTGGTCCCCAGTGTTTTCTTAGTGAATAGTATGCAGAGGTGTAGAGGTTCTAAGAGAATGCTGTCACTACTTACCTGAGTTTGCTTCGATAATGAAAAATTGACGTTTTAGTAGGGGTGATTTTGTACAAATGGAATGGCAAGCGTATCCTATGATTCCTTCCGACTTAGCCCCATTTTGCAGGAAAACCTTCATTGGCTGATTCAGATTCTCAATCTTGGAGCATGGCCATTCAGCCCATGAGGAGTCAGCACCAGGTGAAGATGCTCGCCGGGTTCAATCCCAATTTACTTTGAAATTGCAAGTTTTCTTTCCACAAAGTTACTTCTTAATCAACTCCTTACAGACTGCTTCAAGGGGTTTGGACTTTGCTTTAAACGAAACCCTCATTGGACTTAAGGCGATTAACACAGTTTTCTCTACCCAGACTATGGGTGCTCCACTTTAAAACTGGCAGCTACCTCCTTGGCATGCTCGCTACACTTGCCTAGTCATTGGTCTGGTGGAGCAATTCCTGCTAGAATTTTTAAGTTCTCCCCATTGGAGTTGAGCGAAACCATCCTGTGATAAGCTGGCAGTGGCCATTTAAAGCTGGGCTCAAGCTTCCTGGCATGAGGCAATCTTCCCACTCTACCATGCATGAGTCGCACCAGAAGGCTAGTGCCGTCGATCCTAGGGTAAGTGGGCAAGCACCCTATCCTTTGCCATACTTTGAGAGTTTGGTGGTTTCCTTACCCTGCTTGCCTGTGACACCCACATGGTCTACATCACCTATCATTGGACAATTAATGAACTTACCGTAATGACCTGGATTTTGCATTTTAATGGTTCACAGCCTAGGCCTAAAAAAAAATGTTTGCTGTACAGGGGAAAAATATTCAGGTCAGTCGGTCAGATTTTTTTTTACGATGACCTTTCCATTTTATCACACTCGTTGCTTTAAAATGCATGCAACATTCAATGACATACCGAAGATCTTTTTGTAGTTGTTTTGTTGTCTTGTGTTGATGTTTTTCAGCTTATAGTTGGTAGAAAAAAATACCTTGCAATTATGGGTCCGGATCGTCAGATTTTTTTGTGAAGGCCCCTTTGGGTTTTTATCAGAGTACACAAACGATGTCACTGATGGTGAAAAAGACGTGTGTAGTTTTTCAAGTATGTAGAATATAGTAGCATAAATGTTTTTTTAAAAGTCTCAAATGGTAGTGGTTTTTTTCAGGTGCACTTTTTGTGGGACACCCTGAGTAGCAGACACTTGAGTGCTGAGGCCAAGATGGACCAATTAGCATCTTATTAGGATTTAGATTTTCATCCTGCATTGTGCATCTGTTCCATAGCAATAATCAAATATGATGGCTTCCGATAGCTAGTGCACACTCAATTTCCAATCCATGTGTATACATGCTGTAAATCTACATCAGGGTCGGCTAGACATCATACGCCTGTCTCAAGCCAATAAATTGCAATAAGTGATTTCATATTGGTCAATGGTGTGTTTAGTTCAGATTCACACTAGGTTTTTGAAAATAGTGCATCTACTTGGACGCAAATTTTTGTTTCCCTGAGGTTCCAAAAGTGCAATCCAACTTCAAATTAGATTTGTTAAGATTACCTAAATGTAAGTTTAACAGGTTGAGCACTTTTCTAGCTAACTGCTAAATACTCCATAAACATCCAATTTCCAAAACCTAGACTGGCCATATTGAAAAGTAATTAACCAATGATGACCCTTAAACTCCAAAAAGAACTCTGGAGTATCTTGATTGCCCTTTGGAACAGATAGAGAGGGGTTAGTTAACTAAAAAAAAGACTTAAATACAGTACAATTTAAGTCTTATTATTTATTTTCAGATTTTTACATGTCCATTTCAGAGTAACAGAATAATTATTTGCAGCTCCAAAATAACCTAGTCACCTAGGCAAATTGCCTTTGGGTGCCCCTAACAATTTGCCCTTGGTGCCCTAAAAACTTCTGTGATTTTTTGTGTGGTTTTAAGTGGCTATTTTTTGCCTCCCATAGATGCAAAGTTTATACAATGGGAACAGGATGGGTGCCTTAAATGAGAATGGGAGGAGCCAGAAATGAAGGCAAATGGAACGAACCAACAGAAGGCGGGGGAGATGTGACATACATCGGGAGGAGTACAGGGCAACAGGAGAGCTGGGAGAAATAGACAAATCGAAACAAGATAAGAAAAAGGGGAAAAAGGTAGAAATAGTTTGAACAGGTAAAGGCCTTCTCTCGTAGACCAAAGTGCGTCCAACTTTCCAAGCTAGACAGGCGTATTTTCCACCGATACGGAATTTCTAATATCGATTTTGCCGATTTTCATGAACAGTCACAGCGTTACCGGGCGCATCTTCTCCACTCATAATGGCTAGCAATATGCCTCAGCTAGTGCCTTTCGAACCCCATGGCGATCCGTCCTCCCTATAAATGAAGGATAAATTCGAAAATGCCATGGGTAGGTTTCAATAATCACAGCCCCACCACGAAAAACTCGCCCTTCCTCTGCCCTATAGCGTGGATGATGTGTCGAAATTTTCAGGCACACTCCAAACAACAGGGATGCTGCTGATTACCAAGAAGCTATGTAAGCTTTAACCCCACACTTCACTCCCAAGAAGAACAAGATCTCTGATCCACCTTTTTCGACGCACTAAGCAGGAGTCTGGAGAACATGTCGCCCAGTTCTGCCAGACTTCGTAAACTAGCTTTGAAATGTGAATGCAGACACCGAGCGTGAAATACTGATGCAATCATTGAAACTTGTCTATCCCAAACGTTGCGCCGACGTGCACTTGAGAAAGAACTCACTCTGGTCCTTCCTGATCTGGCAAGGTCTATCGATCTCTCTACCAGTCGCGCGCAGGATGTTGAAGTTAGTCCTTTGACTCCTGTCAACCGTACAACAACGCCAACCCATGACGGTGCAATAATCCTAACTCCTACCCAATCAATAACTCAGACAGCAGAGCACACCAGTGCTATTTCTGCGGTGAAAAATACCCCCACCGTGACAACCCATGCCCCGCGAATGGAAAACCCTGCAAACATTGTGTGCAAGCTCAACCACTTCTCTCATTTGTTTACCCATGATTGCGTATAGGAACAGCAGGCATACAGTGACAACAGCACGCCTGTGGGGTAGAAACGGTACGCATACAGGTAGAAACAGCACTATACGGGAAGAAACCAGCACACAGACGGTGACAACAGCACACATACAGGTGACAACAGCCCGCATACAGGTAGAAACAGTACACATCCCGGTAGACACAGCACGGTATACGGGAGGAACCAGCACGCATACGGGTGGAAAACCACAATATGACGCAAAAAGGTACAAGTGGGGAGTACAAATTTGGAAAATATTGGCCCGCGCCTCTTAGCACTGGTTGTTGGCCTAACCTAGTACTGTCTTCTAATGCTATTAAAAGTATGCTGAGCATGTGAAACAGCTAAAGTGATCGACCAGTGAGAGTGCATGCATAAACTAGGGAACTCTCCAGGGCAAGTACTGCTTTTCGGGGGGTGCCCGTGGTTTCAAACACAATTAGATCAAAAATATTCAGACAATACTACAAAGACATGAATAGAAAGACCCCACATCAAAAAAACCGTACCCACTTGTAGAAACGTCTGCCTGCATTGCCTGCCTGTCTGTCTGTCTGTTCTGTCTGCCCGCCTTTATTCTCATTATCTCACGGTCTACAGCATACAAAAATTTTGTGGGTGGGTCTGAGCCAGAACAAGTTTGCATTCTGGGGGTGCTTCTAATCGCAAAAGCCAGGTGGTAATTGCAAAAAGCTGGGTATAATCGCCTATAGTGTTTATTTGAATCCCTTTGCCATGGGAATCTTTGGATAGAAACATAGTGTAGAGGAGCTCAAAACTCATTGTATTCTTCGTTGTTGTCAAGAAGTCCTATAAATTGTCGGGTCACCAGTGTTTCACTAAAGTGAATAGAGCAGAGGTTGTGTAGAATAAGAGAAATGCTGTCACTCTGAACTGAGTGCTTCGATAATAAAAAATGACGTTTTAGAGGGGTGATTGTGTACAGAAATGAATGGCAAAGCATTATCATATGATTTCTTCCACGTAGCCCTATTTTTGCAGGGAGGGAAAACCTGAGATTGGCTGATTTCGTTAGCAACTCTGTGTTGAGGAATGGCCATTCGCCCATGAAGAGTCAGCACCAGGTGGAAGATGCTCGCCGTGTTCAATACCAATTACTTTGATGGATAGCAAGTTTTTTTCTTTCAACAAATGCGACTCTCTTAATCAGCTCCTTACTGACTGCTTCAGCACTTGGAGTTACAATATCTAATCTCCAAGGACAACAGTTCAGGGTGGTACTTGTCATATGCATGACATGAACGGACTTGTGTGATATGGGATTATACCATACCCAAAAACCCGGGGGTGTATTTCTAAAATACACTGTGATGAAGGTACTGAACTGTGCCTGGGAGTTGAGACAACTCTAGCTCATAGTGAAGGGTGGGACTTCTTTGCTTTAAAAGAAACCCTCATTGGATTTAAGGCGGCTTAACAGAAGTTCTCACCCAGACAGAGGGTGCTAAACTTTAAAACTTGGCAGAACTCCTTGCATGCTCGCTTACACTTGACTAGTCTGGTGGAAGCAAATTCCTGCTAGAATGTTTAAGTTCAACATTGGAGTTGGATGAAGACATCCTGTGATAAGTTGGCAAGGGCCATTTAAAGCTGGGTCAAGCTCCTGGCATGAGGCAATCTTTCCAATACCTGCACATGACATGAGTAGCACCAGAAGGCTAGTGCCGTCGATCCTAGGGTACCCCCCCTATGGGCAAGCACCCTCTCTGTGCATTCTTTGCAGTTTGTGGTTGCAGACCTGCTTGCTGTGAACACACACATGGTCTACATCACCCACCACTTGACAATTAATGAACATTACCGTAATGACCTGGATTTGCTTTTTAATGGTTCACAGCCTAGGCCTAAAAAAAAAAGTTTGCTGGTGTAACAGAGGAAAAATATTAAGGTCGGTCGGTCAGATTTTTTAGATGAATGGACGTAGTCATCACATCTTGCTTTAAATGCATACAACATGCAATGACTACCGAAGATCTTTTGTAGTTGTTTTGTTGGCTTGTTTTTATGTTTTTCATCTTCATTGGCAGGAAAAAATAAATTGAATTATGGGTCGGTCGGAAGATTTATTTTGTGAAAGGCATTGGGTTTTTAATCAGAGTCTGCACACACATCTATGCATGTCAACTGATGGGTGAAAATGAAGTGTGTAGTTTTTCAATTATGTAGAAGATAGTAGCAGAAATGTTTTTAAAAGTCTTCAAATGGTAGTGTTTTTCAGGTGCACTTTTTGTGGGACACCCTGGAGTAGCAGACACTTGAGTGCTGAGGCCCCGATGACCAATTAGCATCTTATTAGGATAGATTTTCATCCTGCATTGTGCATCTTGTTGACCATTAGAATCAATCACAATATGATGGCTTCCGATAGCTAAGCACACTCAATTTTCACCCCGGTGCTATACATGCTGTAATGATGGCATCATAATGCATGTCTCCACAGCAATCACAATTGAAAATAAGTGGATTACACCCTTGGTCAATGGTGGGGTTTAGTCAGAGTTCACACTAGGTTTTGAAAATAGTGCATCTACTTCGGGACGGACGCAAATTTGTTTTCACTGAGGTTCAAAAGTTGCGTCCAACTTCAAATTATATTTGTATAGATTACCCTAAATTGTTAAGTTTAACAGGTTTTGAGCACTGGTTTTATTTTTACACTACTCTAAACAATCCATAAACATCCAATTCCAAAAACATAGATGGGCATATTGAAAAGTAATACCTGGATGAACCCTTAACTCCAAAAAGAACTCTGGAGTATCTTGATTACCCTTTGGAAAGTGAGAGAGGGTTAGTGAACTAAAAAAAAGACTTAAATACAGTAAAATTTAAGTCTATATTTATTTTCAGATTTTTACATTATTTAATAGTAACAGATAAGAATTATTTGCAGCTCCAAAAAACCCTAAGGCACCAATAAGGAAAATTGCCTTGGGTGCCCCTACCATTGCCCCTTGGTGCCTAAAAACTGTGATTTTATTGTGTGGTTTTAAGTGGCTATTTTTTGCATCACATAGATGCAAAGTTTTGTACTCTACCTAGACCAAAGTGCGTCCAACATTCAACAAGCTTGATCATGGCGTTATTTCACCGATACGGAATTTCTATATCGCATTTTGCGATTTTCATGAACATTCACAAGACTTGACAGGCGCATCCTACATCATACCAATGGCTAGCTATGCCTCAGCAGCGCTCGAACCCCATGGCGATCCGTCTCCATAGCTATAAAGGGAAGATAAATTGAAAATGCCATGGTAGGTTTCAATATCACAGCCCACCACGAAAAGAAGCCCTCCTCTGACCAACATAGAGGGGGGATGATGGCAGGAAATTTTCAGCACACTACCAAAACACAGGGAGTGCTGCTGATTACAAAAAAAAGGAAAGACGCTATTGAAGCATTTACAACACACTCACTCCCAAGAAGAAACAAGATCTATGAAGTCCATCCTTTTTTGACGCACTAAGCAGGAGTCTGCAGAATCTGCCGACCAGTTCTGCACAAGCTTCTCGGCAAACTAGTGAAAATGTGAATTTGCAGACACCGAGCGGGAAATACTGATTGCAAATCATTTGAACTGTCTATACCAAAGGTTGCGCCGATGGCACTTGAGAAAATAAACTCAACTCTGGATACCTTCCTTGATCTGGCAAGTCTATCGAACTCACTTCCAGTCGCGGCGCAGGAGTTGAAGTTAGGTCATGTGACTCCTGTAAACAGTTTGAAACAACGCCAAACCATGCCGTGCAATAATCCTAACTCCTACCCTAAGAATCAGACAGCAGAGCAAACAGTGCTATTTCTGCGGTGAAAATTCCCCCACCGTGACAACCCATGCCAGCGGATGGAAAAACATGCAACATTTGTGGCAATGATAACAAATTCTCTCGAGTTTGCCATGATGGCCGTAGAGGGAACAGCATGCCATACAGGTGACAAAAGCACGCCTACATTTAGAAAAAGTACGCATACAGGTAGAAGGAAACAGCACGGATACGGGAAGAAGAAAACAGGCACACATCCAGGTGACAAAACAGCACGGCATACACGGTAGAAACAGTACGCATACAGGTACGAACACAGCACGTATACGAAGAAAAAGCACAAAATTACGGGAGAAAACAGCACGCATACAGGTAGAAAAACAGTACGCATTAAAGGTGTAGAAACAGCACGTATACGGGAGGAGGAAACAGGCATGCATACAGGTGGAAAACCACAAAATGAGTCAAACAAGGTTTGAGATCAACGGAGCAAGAGGATAGTGATGGAACAGCACTACACATGTGATACACAAATATCTCTAGCAAACAATGGAAATACCAACACTCAACATGCAAATTCAGTTAGTGCGTTGACAAGTACCAAATTGAAAACACGCCGGTAGAAGTATGTGTGTATTGATTCGGGTTGACCCGCAAGACATAATGGATGAATCTACATCAAAAGAGAATTCAACGAAGGAAAAAATACAAGTGAAAACACATTGACCTCAAACTGATACCTACGGTTCAAATTACACCCCTGCCAATTATTGAACTGGAACGTTTACGGCACCACATTGAATCAACAGACAGGATGACAGTGTCTGAGGTTTATGTAGTCAGAAGCAAATCAATTGAATGCTAGGGCCTCACGAATCCAAGAACTCATAATAGTGCAGGTCAATACAAATACAGTACAACATAGACTGTCAGATACATACTGGAGAAATAATCCAAAAGTGTTCGATAGCATAGGAAAACTGAAAGATATGCAGAGTCAAAACTGATTGATTGAATCTGTTACCACCAGTAGCGCCAGCGATATGAAAAAACACCGTTTACAATTTCCATCTGCGGAAAAAAATAGCAACATGATTTTTAAAATGTAGGTGCGCTGAATACCATTGCCTTCTTGTATAAAATTGAATAGGAACGAGGGTTTTAAAGACAAAATACTTGCAGATTTTAGGTTATGCACACAAGTAGGTCATCCTTTCATGGGCTTTTCTTTCATGAATTTGGTCCTTTACATGTCTTTTCGAAAAAATATTAATGCATTATGGTCCAAATTGAACACACAGTTAGATCTCAAGTTTTTATCGCGAATGAGGAAAGAACTTACGCCAATGCGGCAAGGACATTAACATTCGAAATTATTCAACTGATGTGCACAATAACAATAGACCAGATGTCAAAAGAATGTGAAGTGTGTCCCCGGGCCAATCATTGAATATCATTAACTCCATTGTTCGCTTGAGCAGATTGAGGTTTGCGTATCTTTTGGTCACTGATATTCTGGAAATAAATTGAGTTGAACACTTTTATCATTAATTCATTTTTTCTAAATAATGTGCACTCTTTTCATGTGGGGAACACAGTTTTTCTTGGTTAAGATTAATATTTTTTTAATTTTAGTGGCAGGAATAAGTAATCCCCAGGTCTGTAGCACAAAAAAATTAATTAAAAGGCCAAATTAACCATGTACCTATGGCTATTAGTCATGATGCATTAAAAGAATGCCACAGGCAGTAATTCCCCAATGATGATAGAATGATTGTAGTTTCCCAAAAGTTAAATGATGGGTTCTCATCTGTTTTGCTGTGTCATTTTCTGTGTCTAAAGGTATTTCTATTCTGAACTTGGTGTTTGTTGAATGTGTAACCATCGTAATGTTTTTAAAAATAGTGCTGTAGTTTTCTGAAAATCGGGACAAACAGACATACACTGTCATTCATAAGCCCGCATTTTTTGTTACAATATTTGTCTAAAAATGACTAAGCTTTAAAATTATAAGGGTTAAAAAAATAAGGACAATATGTGTTTTCTTTATAAGCTTAAAAATTCCTTTAACATTTGAAAAAAACCAGTGATTGTTTGCATTAATCTATTTTAGTTGTCTTTCAAAGCACCACTATTATGAAAGATTAAAATTCACTCCCATGACGTCGTAAATGCTCTCTAATAACCTCTTTTGGTTCTATACAAAACCAAAATCTTTCCCAAGGTTACTTTGAAGAACAAACGGGGGTTTCAATAGCAAATAAATTTTCTTGTAAGAACCTCAGAAGCCCTTTATTTAGGCAAATATTTTGTTTGATTTTTTTTTCTATTTTATGCAAAAAATAATCCAAAGTTGCATCCACACTATCATGGGGTCCATTTGAAAAAAAAAGACTAAGACCCAGGAACCGAATGGAAACCATCTAAACTGCCATTTTTTTAATATAAAAACCATGTGTACTCAATGAACCAAATGGATGAGAAGTTTACTTGACCTTTGAAATTTAACCTTACCCGTTGTTGAACACAATGAGTCATTTGGATCCAGAAAGTCAATTAGCTAGTGTAAACATGCATCAGGAGAACAAAGACATATTAGGTGGGCCTTTCGAAACCGCTGGCAGAGAATATGACCTTGGTGATGAGCCGCATTGTATGTCTTTTGCGTAAGTTGGGTGAAATTGTAAGCGAGCGGTACGAATTTCAATAATTCAAGGGACTTTTTTTTGCCCAAATTACTAACATTACCAAGAAAGTATCACACCAATATTGTGGCCGAAGTTATTGGGGGGTAGACCACAGAGCTAGCACATTATACGAGGGGCAAACTTGTGGGTTATTGAATCGGCCAGAATGTACCGATTTCCTCTCACACTGTGATCTCGCACGCTCATCCTTGTTGTTGTTGCGCAACCATCCGCGCGTCGTCGCTGTTTACTGCACAAGCCCACCGCACCTAGAAATCTGTGCGTCACAACACGTTATGATGTTAATCAGTGTTGCATTTCCCCAGTGTTCCAATTGTCTGATCGGCCCAATTTTTCTGCAATAATTATTCGAAACCCAATCGATGAATGCATCTAAAAAGATTCCTGCATCCTAATGGCACCAAAATCTCCAGATGGACCCTGTAATTTGCTTAGGAAAAGAGATATTTGAGTCGAGGAGCACCCCCTCATGTGGCATCAGTTAATTGTTGTTTTCACTTCACTCGGGCTCTAAGTGTGACGAACATAAAATACTGATTTGTTACTTAAAAATTGATTATCTTCCTCCGCCTCTCATACCAAATTTACATTGGTTCAGCGAGCAGAAACAATGCAATTTCAATCATGCAATATCCCTAAATTTCCGTCTTTGGCCCATTGACTTCCGTGAAGGCCCAATCTCTAAATCCCAATTTAGTCTCAACAATATTTGTCCTCCCCCCCCCCCCCCCCCCCGGGAAACATAGCAAAAAATAAAACTATAACTTTGAACAACAATTATCAAAGTACCGGCCAGTGCCCTATCTGTAACCATAGAAACCAAGGGATCCAACAACTTGGAACCACCTAAAATGTATTTTGTAAAAATTATACTTCCATATTTCGAAAACAAATTACACGCCAAAACGGTTTAATTGTCCTATTGAATTTCAAACTGAGGTCCAGGCAGTCCGAAATAATTCCCTACAATACAGGATACCCGGGAGCTGAAAACAGCCAAAAAAATCATACCATAATTGTATGCACTCGCTTCAAATAATTGACCCAGAAAATATAAAAAAAGTGCCATAGAAAATGCAAGTTTTATTTGAAAATCAACAAGCAATTATTTTCCAATCTTTTTTCTGCTTTCAAAATAAATTGCACTGCCATTTTTATTACAAAAACGATTGAATACAAAAAGGCTAACAACTAAATTAAACTCCCCATGCTATACAACCAAATAAATGTACACAAGAGGAACAGAAAACAGCAACATATGAAATATTTCCTTTCCGCATACCTTGGTTTCAAAATTTTAGAATTCACTGGTAAAAAGTGACTGGAAAAGAGTCTAATACTATCCGTGTACAATCATGTACGACAAAAAGCACAATAAAGGGACCAGAAACCTACCACAAGGGATGAAAAATCATTTTCTATTAATGTGTTAATGTATTTAACTTGTACTAAGCACCCCTAACTGTTCAAATTTAAGGTGCAAAAAATATAACTTTTTCCGTTTTTATTATTTCCACGATAACGATATTATTTGAGCATCCATTGGAGTAATATAGGAACTGTGTAACATTTTTTTTAAATTAGAACAAAGTATTTGCATATTGGTCTACCTATGGGCCGGTAATACTACAAATGCAAGCAGTAAGGTTTTACCATGGTAAATATAATGTAATATATTACCATTCTGTAAAACAACAACATAACATACTGGCTAATGTTGACATGTCAAGGACGGATACCTGTCGAAAGAATGGTAACATTAGCACTCTGCCCTTTTGTAACTTTTAAAAAAAAACACCAATTATCTATGTAGCCGCCACGGTGGAAAACTGAGAGCATATTTTGGTATCTGTATAAGAGGCCAAGAATATCAAACATTACCACCATTGCCATCAAAAAATAAAACGGTAATAACTTTAGGCAGGGCGTCCTTCCAAATTCTGGCTGTCACGATTAGACACTTCCGTCAAATAATTAGTAAACGGTGGCTTAATATTAATGATCGTACAGATTGGCCATAAGCGCCATGCAGTCGCCGCACTAGGGGATTTTATTTGTGGACAATTTTGGTGCAACAGCTCTTGCTTTTGTCATATTGATAAGTCAAGTTATATAGGGAAAAATTGTTACACAATCTTAAAATTGCATGAGCCAAATGGCAGAAAATGTGTATCAAACTGCTATGCTAAACAAGTTATCGCGAGCCCTGGCAACCATGCAGGTACCCACTGCGACAACATCGTGCACACGTAATCTATACAGTATTTGTATCCATGCATGATCATCTGTCATGAATGACAACAGGCACAATTACTTGAATTCTAAACACAACACGCTAGTTTTCGTGTCCCTAGACTGCAGCCCCATTCTGTGCTATTGTTACTTTATATTAATGCTTTTCAACTGAGCCGTGAGCTATTCGCTTTTGCGATCGATCGCCGTTTTTGAAGACCGTACAAGCCGTTTTTCTGAATACTGACAGAACTATCCAAGCGCAATAGCGCCTTAGTTTACGATGTAAAAAGTTTTCTGAAAGGAAAGGATTTTAATGAGTCTTGCTGCTTTCACATACAACTTCTTAGTTTTGAGTCAGTTTACGGAGTGGTGTAGTTGACTTTAACTTGTACCAACCGCTTGGCTTGTTTCCGCACAGAAATTGTGAGGTTTCCGTTCCTGAAATCGAACGGACTGGCTAATGAAATTCAAAATGGAATACTTACAAAAAATATATAAAATTGGCAATTTTTAATTGGACAATGTGGCTGTTTTTGAGTAAGCCACAACAGCGATCGTGTGTCAGAGTGGCGGACGGAAGTATTATAATGAAATTTTGGTGGCCTGGTTTGAAGTCCTAACATATAGGCGAAATCGAATCGCAAAATTCGAACGATTCACCGTCTCAGTGTGAAAAGCCTTATTAAATGACGAATATTTTATAAAAAGTAAAGATATATCTTATTCAATTTCGCACTGCCGTTACATGACTGAGCACCAGCCATGATGGAAATTGATAGATGTTGATCGATCTCCGGGACTGGTTGTTTGTTCCCGCGAGATTTGAAAAAAAATGGCTACTTGTTTATGCAAAAATTTTGACGGAGGTAACAGTACAAAAAAAAAATTATGTTATTTCTATTATATGCATACCAAAACGATGATTTTTCATATTTTTTTTTTTTTTTTTTTGTTTTAGTTATCCAAATTGATTGTCCCTTTTACAGAAAACAAAGGCAACTGATAAACTTATTGAAGTTTATCCCAAGGTGGCTAATATTATATAAATATTGCATATATTGTTACAGATCGCGTACATGACGGATGACAATCAACAATAGCACTGTCTGTGTGTCGCCCTCCTAAAACCCATGGTATACTTTGTGCCCCAAAAATTATGTAAAGTCCTGGACCAGTATGTCTTAAACATGAGATGTATAATCCAACATATGGCATTCAGTTAAAATATGCTTAGACATTTTTAGAAACGTCATTTTTGAATGGTAGATTTTTTTTTTTTTTTTTCTTTTTTTTTTCCCGTCAAAATTGACGGAAATATTAAAGGTAATGTTCAGAAACTAAATTGCAAAGTGTTTGAGAACCCATTCAACATTATCTTCAATATTGTAATACAGGTATATAAAAAACATATTAACACACAAGTAAATTAGGGAATCATTATTTAGTAAAATCGTGACATTAGAAAAATGGCAATGTTTATGGTCCCCATTAATTGTGCTTTTCTGTTTCTGTCCTAATCACCAAAATTTGACACAATAAAGACAACAGAAAAGAGGCAAGCAATATTTCCGTATATCGCGAGCTCACAACAAACACGATTGTTTTCCCCCATATAAAGTGTTTTGCCGAACTGGTGGTGTTTGCCAATTGGCTGGGGGCCCGAATTGGGCTGTCGCTGAATTGGCTTCGCCGATTGTGCTGTCGCCGAATTGCTGTCGCCGAATTGTTTGTTGGTTTTGTGTTGCCGAATTGACTCGCATTTTTTGTAATGTATGTAAACACTCGATCGCGATCCAGTCACATCATCCATTTATACAGGGAAAAGTGTCATGGTTGAATTGTCCCGGGGATGAATCGTCGTGGGGATGAAATGTCCCTTGAGGATGAATCGTTACGGGGAGGACATGTCTCGGGGGCTGAATTGTACGGGGTTGTCTGGTTCCCATTACGGGCGATTGGACCATGATCACCATGTCCATGCCATATGAGGGACCTTTAAATTGTTAGTCTTTTTTTCCCTCAAATGGTCCACAAGTTGACCTTGCCGAACTGCAAACTTGGTTACCCGTAATTTACGGAAGTCGGACTTACAAACCACCTCTCCACCTTCGTTGATCTGTGTAATTTGTGTCCCAGCAACAACGAACGATTTTATCCATGATAAGGTTTAGTACAAGTCAATGCAATTTGGTTTGAACACAAATCCTTTTTTTTTTACAAGCCAGACGGCTGCAATCGAATAGTCAGTATTTTGATGCACGATTCTTGACGATTGATCTGCAATTTAATTTTATATGACACTCACGCACATTGATGAAACTGTTTACTGTGTAACCGACTGTGGTTAAAGCCTTGTGCACAAATCCCAGTCAACCCCGTAAAGGCTTGGTAGCAGGTCCCGCTGCGACGTTTCGTGCCGTGGCTTCGACCCTCAACCATTCTCGGCCCGTCTCGGCCCATACACCATTACAACTCGGCGGGGCCTCGGCCCAGGGTCGCCATCTCGACCCTCGTTAACAAATCTGGGCCCACAACCATTCAACTTAATCCCGAGCTGGGCCATAATTTCTTGGATATAACAACGCGCGCGTTTCTCTTGGCGATACTCCGTCTAATGCGTCTACAACATCCTAATTAGCACAGGCGTTAAGTAAATTCGCTCAACTAATTCCTTCCTCGGTCGACGATTTTAGTACTGCTTGATGCCTTTTTTAATTATCTATCCACATATCCAAAATCGGCATTTGGGAATTTGCTTTTACGAGCAACTAAAAAATTGTACTTTTTTTATAACTTAGCAGGTGAAATAGATCTAAAAACACAGCTAGTTAAACGGTGACTCGATGCGCAACGGTAAATGCGACGGCTTATACGCTAATACGCGGGCGTCAACCGTGTTGCGTTTGCTGCTTTTTCTGGGCATTGGCGCAGGTTAATTACTTCTGATATTCATACGCTGTGGCTTTCGTAATCACAAAACATGAAAAAATGGGCTAAATCATTATTTGAACCAATTCATAAACATCCAAGGGGCAAATTGTGTGTGTGTGTGTCTGATAACGTATCTGTTTTTTAGCCTAGTAAAAATGAAAATCCATAATTGTGTCCATTATGATCATACTATATCGCAGTATAATGGTCGGACTGACTATAGATAATCCTTGCTCTAAAATTGGGCCCATAGATAGCCTCATGCCTCATCTTCCAGCCAAAGACGCCTGGTGACGTCAGAGAATATCGTCTTTGAAGAGTTTTTGACCTTATTGATGATGGATATCTGTGGGGTGTAATAATCTTCGATAACTTACACTTTTGGCGATGTTGCTTTGTGTAGGCCCCTAACTTCTTTGTTTGTCTGTGTGACTTTTATCTTTTTTACAACTAATCCATCTATATCCCCATAACCCCAGAAGACGCTTTGCTTCTATGGCCAGACACACAAGAAAGCGATACTTTCTGATCACACCATATCATTAGACACAACTTGCACCACAAACGTAACTGTTTTTTAAGAATTAGTTGCCGCTATTTATAACCAAAAGTGTGTGCTCGTAAAACATTTCCCCCAAAGCCGATTTTGGCCGATTGTTCGATATTGATGGAAAGCTGCACCCGAACATCCAAATTTGTCGAGACCTAAGGAAATTAATCCGCATGTATGTTGGCTGTAATAGCATTATTAAATTATGGATTTGCTTCCCTTTTGAATTTGAAGTTAATTTTCCAGCAAAAAAATTGTGTCCAACGCAACTTTCCCATGTTTACGGTCAGGGGGCATAATTTGGACCATACCCCCGACTAATAGGCAACAACCCCTGTCAACACGTGCTTATTTGGGGACCATTTTGCTTTTTTTCATTTGCACTCGTACTGGCACGGCTTCATATCGGCGCCTCTTACTGGTCCAATATTGGATGAGAATATTGACCCAAGAAAAGCAGTCAGGTCCCTGCAAAAACTGGGTTTTAACTTTAACCCATGGGTGTTAATTTTAACACCATCCTGGACTGGAGTCAATACGGGACAACACCCATTAGTGTTAGATTAGGGCCTACACCATTTAGTGTTTATATTACAACCAATTTTGGTGTTACAAATGTATGATATAACACTGTTTGGTGTTATTTTACACCACTATGGTGGTTAATCATTTTTAACTTATAAAACACTGCCGGTGCCAATTGGACACTACTGTGTAATTTAACAACACTATCCTGGAGTCAATACGGTACCACTCCATCTGGGTGTTAATTACCACCAACTTTTGGTGTTAACAATTTATATTTTTAACACATGATGTGATATTTTAGTACAAAATGCGTATGAATTATCTGTTTTTTTTAAATTATGATTATTTACGGCATACATCTATATTAGCAAATTGGGTGTATTTTAAATTGAGCTACGGTTTGAGTCCAGGATTGAAAAAAACAAATTTTGATATATCCCAAAGGTCAATGTGCTAAAGTTTCATCAAATCCTCTCATAACCGGCGTTGGGGAATACTATGTTTTTAATCGGTCCGGGAAGATATGAGTGCTATCGCCTTGTAAGTCTAGTAAGTATCTAAGTAGTATCAAACATGTCTACGCGCCTATACTAGCTAGCTGTACGAAAGAGTAGCCTATAGCTGTTGTTTTTGGGGCTTGCTGACACTAACTTGTTTTGGGCCACATGAACTAGATAGGCTACTAAAAAAATTTAACCTGACCATGTCACAAGGTTGTTTTTTTAAAAACTTTTGGAAGGAAGAGGTTTTAAACATTATTTTTCACAATGTAAAATTATCACATGAGCATTAAGGCCTAGACTCAGATGCAAGCAGTTAACATCCATTTTCGGTTGGGGTAGCAGTGGGCTAGGCCAAGACGGTACCACCGAAAACTTGAAAAACGTCACATTAAAAGTTATGTGCCGTCATAGGTCCCCTAATTACAAGCTTCTCGGGGCACGTTATTATAACTCGACCGTTAACTTCAGGCTCCTGAAGACATGTTCAAAATAAAATATTTTAAAAGGGGTGGCCCAACTAAATCCTTTCATCATGATTGACTGACCTTGACCCTACTAGTCCTACCGCATTTGTAAAGGTTCACCTCATCAAACCCCGATAATTTCAACCCTTTTTATTATGAGAGCTAGTGATTTTTGTTCCTAGATCTTGTAAACTCATGTGTAATTGTAAATTATTTATTGCCGGTGTGGTAAAGAAACTGAGAGTCCTACCTATAAAGTGTCCGGTAGGACAGCTCAGGTTGCGAGAGACGGACGGACGCCCGCGTCTCTGAACCTCTGTCTGTCCCTCGACGCCCATCATCTGAAACCTGCCTGTCCCTTCCGTGACACTCCGTCGCTATAATGTGCCGTCCCGTCGGCACTCGCCGCTCTATACCCGTTGTCCGTGGACCATCGTCTTTGTACCTACTGTCCTGTTAGGACACCACTCACTAGAACCTGGTGTCCCTATGGACCACTCATTCTCTGATATTAGCTGTCGTTTACAGACTATTGCTGAAGTTATCGATGAAGTTATACTGTCTCTTAAACAAATTAATGTGTTATAACTAGGACACTCTAGTTTGGGGGAACACTCAGACTCATTACAACTATCACGAAAATGGCTTCAGGGACTCTGTATTACTACCGGACTGTGAAGTCATACCCTAAATATTAATTATAAACACTACCAGACAAGGCCATTTAGTGAATTAAATTCGAGGGCCGATTTCGAGCAGTCCCTGCGTGGTACCAGCGTTAGACCTTCAGATCAAAGTAAGGTATAAGAGGGTAGCAAGCTTGTGTATTGTGTTATTTATACGGATTTATTAACACGGGTTCGACTTTCCCACATCCTGGCCGCTACTTTCACTTCAAACTGCTTGACAATTTAGTATAATAATTTGATTTTTTTTTTGCCCCTCTGTGGTGTTTATATATATTATTTTGTTTTCTTATTTCTTTGATGATTTTTCCGAATGATATTACTTTTTATCATAAGTGTCTTGTGAAATGCATTGGGCGCATTTAAACCTTCCTTATCAAAAATGGCTATCAAATAAGCTTTTCTTTTACAAAAAAAGTGTACAAAAGCATTGTTTTGAAGCTCAATTTTGGAAGGTTTTTACAATTTCCAAATTAAATTTTACATTTACTGTATTGAAACAAAAAAATATGAAACGATCTGGATGACATATATTCTCATGCAAATATTCCATTCTTTTTTTTAAAATGATTGCCATTTTTTTTCAAACCTGTGGAGTGCCAAACCTCACAATTGAGTAAAACTCCAATTGAGCTTGTTAACTTTTTTAATTTTAATTCAGCACCCTGTGCACCACATATATTTCTAAAAATCCTGTTGTGTATTGGCACAGCAAACTGTTATTTTTTGGTTTAAATTTGGTTTTATGTTCGCCAGTATGTTTTTAATTTTGGAAAGTCAAAAAATTGAAATAGTCATGCCTTGCATAGAAGTTGTGCAAGGTTTTTCATTTCATTTCAAGTGCTTATTGACATATAAGTAAATAGATTTCAACCTGGTGGGAAATTCTCAATGTCGGTTTTTTATGGCAGGGCCCTTTGGTTTTCAAATGGCCGTCAAAATCCTCAAAACAGACTTAAAATGGATATTTTCCATAAAGCTTGCACATTTGAAAGTAAATATTTAAATCATTATTGCAAGAATACAGTGTCATAATGCTGCCCCCCCACCATTGTCAAAACCCAAAAAGTGAAAGCGGCCCTCAACACATGATCTGGGGCAAAAAATGCACCTTTCACTTATGCATCGAAAATGGTATCATGGTTCCTGATGTTAGATACTTTAAAATCATGTGATTGGCCAGTTGGCATGTTTCTTTTCAATGCACTTAATTACATCATATCGTCGTTGTCACGACATATTGTCTAATCTGATTTTTTGGTAAAATTGAGTTCTTGATTCTTGGTTGCCATTTCATGTATTCTTTAATTGTACCAAAAATACAAGTGAATTACATCTCCTAACGCATAAACAGCCGCAGTCGAATAACCCCCATTTGTATAAAAGGGGTTTCACAAACAATCGAACTCGTATTCGATAGCTTTGGTGTCCAAGTATCTCAAAGCACACAGATAATTGCGATGAATACGTATTCGCTGGGACAAAAATTGATACTTCAGTGATCAAATCGATAATAGGGCTGTCAAGACTTAAGGCAATCGGTGAAATTTACCTGTATATACTTCATGAGGGATTGGTCATGTTATTTCACATTTTAATTTTTTGTTTAATAGCTTGTTAATTATGTACTTGTACTAATTGAAACCTACGGTATGTGCGTCGTGAAAAAAACTATCCAAGTTTTTGTAGTTTTTACATTTGTACAAAAAATTCAATATCACTTTAGGGGACATAGTGACATAAACCCTCGTTTTACCAAAGGGGAGGAATTACACACCCAGGTTAAACTTTTCCTCCGGTGCCCAAAAACGTTTTAAAACAATTCGTTAAGTCTTCCATATAATTATTTCCATCCTTCTGCTCATTTCGGCGAAACAAATGAAGGAAGCACCGTCACCGGGGTTAGTTCGAAGTCGATTGGTGGAAGTGGTTCTATACCTATACTACCCATTATTGAAAATGCAGCATCTGATTGGTAAGTTTGACTGCCCATATTCTGCAATTATGAGCCGCTAATGCATTTTCTTATTATGTATTTTCATTAATCAGCATACAACATACAATGAAATTAAGACATATACCTTAAAACCTATACAAACACAACAAACAAACAAACAAAATAAAATCGAGTGTTTTAGTTATAGAATAGACAATAAGGGTTTGTAGTATCATCTTAGGGCTCATAATGTTATCCTCGGCCGGAAAAAAATAATGGGCCCCATTTTGGTCTTTTCCGACCTCGGGACATTATTCGCCTATTAAATGATACTGCATACCCTTTAGTTATTACTAGTAGTTCATTTGTTTTCATATTTTGTGCACTGTATGGCTCTCAAATTATATGTTGATTAAAAACTAGTCATTTTCAATATCAATTTGGGGCCAAAACCCGCATGAAAATCCACTATTCCTACCTTTTTTGAATGCAAAAATTCATTTTTTTTCATTTTTACTCTTATGTGTGTCTGTGGAAAATGAACCAAATTTGCCAGCTGTGAACTTTGACGTTAATTGTGACGCCAACTGGTGTATGTTGGAACCGATAGAAAACGGAGGACCAAAGCTTATCAACTGTTACCAACATCGAAATCATCTATTGCCTTGTATAATAATGATGCTCGGGTGTTCACCACCCCACCCCTTAGGTAAACCGTGTTGCAAAATAGACGTGGTAAACATATTGTGAAAGTTTGATTTTCTTTGATGTTAACTTGGATATTCTGCAAACTACATAATTACTAATACATCATTTAAAAAACTTTGCCTTTCGGAACATTGATATTTTCGTTGGGAAAGTGTTTGTATAACGTATATTCCCCTCTAATTGTTTTTAAATTATGTACCATTTTACTATTGATTATAAGTTCCCCATTTAACTGTTAATTTTTTCAAATTTTGGTATATATATTTAAGCGTGTACATGACTTTAAAAATGGAAACTATCTATGTAATTTGAAATTAAGAAAACGAGAAAAATATAGTTGTTATAACGTTGTATAGACCACATTTTTATTATCCAAAACCAAATTTTGAGTTAATGAACATTCCAGTAAACATTTTAATATTTTCTGAGCTCAATTTTTGAAACAGTTCTAGCCAATAGTTTATTGTGTGTTGCAACATGCATACTATTTATTAATATTTATTATAACAATGCACTACAATGCGTGTGTTCCTTCTAACGTAATTTTAGCATCTGAAATTTATGGGTTTTTCCTGCAAAAATGAATTAAAACATATTGGCGACTAATTAAAGATATTAATTTTCAGGAGCCAAATTTGTAAGCGGTTGTAATTTTCTGAATTTCATATCAGCATCATCATCAACTCATCATCATCATCATCAAGCATCATCATCATCATCATCATCCTCATCCGTCGTCGTCGTCGTCCTCGCAGTGATCGTCATCGTCATCATCATCTCATCACATACATCATCATGATCAGTATAGTAGTAGTAGTAGTAGAAGTTAGAAGTTAGTAGTAGTAGTAGTATTATTGTAGAAGTAGCAGTAGCAGCAGCACGCAATCAGCAGCAGCAGCAGATACAGCAAGCAGCAGTATGGGTTTTGGGGAAATTTTTGAAATTTCTTATTTACTAATTAACACGTTAGGGCGAAATGTCGCTCCCCCCTTACGTTTATCCGTTTGTTTACAGCTTTATTCCGTCAAAGTATGAATAGTAATATCTGCCAATTAAAGATAATCTACTAAATAGCAAAATGATATGAAATTAATTAATCTAAATAATCATAGGACGTCATTACAGCCCAATGACACTAATTCAAATTTCCCCTAAGTGTCATTCTAAGGTAATTAGTTATTATGTTGTTGTTAGTATATTGGTATTATTATTATTGATGAGGTACGGTAAATACGATGAATGCAAAATAAGTCCGGAAAAATGTGTTTCAATTCTGATGCAATGGTTCTCTCGAGAAAGTTTTTTGGAAACGCAGTCAATGTGATATTTCCAGGTAATCTTCATCAATTACAGACCCATATGCATTTGTTATGATTCGTCTGTCCTCCGTCTAAGGCGTAAGGCGTTGTCTTTAACCGACTTGAAATTTTGCTGCACACTTTTGACCATGTCATACCGGATGGTGGTATCTTAGGCAAATGGTATACAATCCAAATATTGTCACTAACTAGTTATATCAATGGGTAATTCAATCCATTTTTTTTTTTAAGTCGTGGGGGGCCAATTCAATGGTCAGTAAATAAAACTGAACAAACTTTTTTTTGATTTAATCGACTCTCTCCATATATACTCATAGACCAACAGACCAATTACAAACCTTAGCATAGGACCGCAGCAATTGGAAGAAGATTGTAGTTGCCTGCTCGCAGCGGAAGATGATGATGAGACTTATAGACCAATGTAGAATATCACATTCAATAATTGCCAAAATAACTGCATCCCGTTACATGACAAATTTAACCTTGGTGTCCGAAGGACTCTTAGATTTAATCTTGGTGTCCAATGGACTCTCACATTTAACAGTTTGTGTCCGACGGACACAAACCGTTTACAAGACAAGTCCTAATGACGGCCCCATTTTAACACAAGGATCACTAGGACAGTGGAAACATAGAAGTTGGTTCCGTCGGACTCTCAGATTAAACCTTAGTGTCCGACGACTCTCAGATTTAAATTTTAGTGTCCGGCGGACAAAACACCTCATAACACACCGTCCTATGGGACACTCCATTTTAAACAAGGGGTCCTAGGACAATCAAAAATAGAACTTACCCGTCGGAATTTCGATTTAAACTTTGTGTCCGACAGACTCTCAGGCTTAAACCTTAGTATCCGCAGACAAAAACACACTTAATAACCCCCAGTCCTATGGGGCGCTCCATTTTTAAAACAGGGAGTCCTAGGATTATGAAACATAGAACTTAGTGTCCGTCGGCCTCTCCGACTAACCCTTGGTGTGCCGCCGGACCAAAACCCTTAGCACCAGTCCTATGGGAACGTCATTTTAAAACCAGAAGTACTAGACAATGAAACGTAGAACTCTATTGTCCGTAGGACTCTCAGACTTAAACCCTAGTGTCCGGCAGACAAAACAACTTATAACCCCAGAGTCCTATGGAACGCTCCATTTAAAACAGGGAGCCCAAGGACAATGAACATAGAACTTAGTATCCGTCTGACTCTCATATTTAAACCTCAAGTGGTCCGACGACTCTGACACTTAAACCGTAGTGTCCGGCGGACAAATACGAACTGTTACCCAAGAGTCCTATGGGGCCGCTCCATTTTGAAACCAGGAGTCCTAGACAATGAAACATAAAACTTAGTAATACCGTCGGACCATCATAATTAAACCCATGTCCGACGGACTCGGACACTTAAACCGTAGTGTCTGGCGGACAAAAAACGACTTATAAACAACAGTTCCGAGGGGCGCTCCATTTTGAAACCAGGAGTCCCAGACAATGAAACATAAAACTTAGTATCCCTCGGACCCTCAGATTTAACCTCATTGTCCCGACGGCCTCTGACACTTAAACCGTATTGTCTGGCGGACAAAAAACGACTTATAACCAGCAGTCCTATGGGGCGCGCCATTTTAAAACGGAGTCCTAGGACAATGAACACATAACTTTATGTATCCGTCAATTCTCATATTTAAACCTTAGCGTCCGACGGACACTAAAAACACCTGGACGCTCTAAAATATGACACCGACCCAAAATGCGAAATCGTTCTATATGCTCATAAAAACGGCCAAACCGAAATATTTTTGCAATAAGATTTTAACATTTCATGCATGGTAAATAGGAAACTAGTAAGCTTTTTGCTGAACAGCAAAATTATTCACCTCTGGTCACAAATCTGAGGTCAGGGACGGAGACTGAGGAGGGTTGTATACCTTTAACCCAGCGTCTACCCCCCCCCCCCGTGATTTTCGTTAAAGGAAACAAGAAAAAAAACAAGGGAAGGATTGTAGAAATATCACGATTCCTGTAAATTTGGTATAAACGATAGCTTAGAGGTCTTCTTTCCCTTGGTACGCGAAAATAGTACCAACATCCGGCCATTATACGTCATCTGACGTCATACGTTGGGAAAAGTCCGAAAATACGAACTATAGGGGTGTAAAAACGTATAATTTGGAACTTTAGCGACCTTCAAACACCTTCTTATAGCACTAATGCTCTCATATTTAACTTAATATTTTCCATCAAGAGAGTCAAAAAACCGCATGAAAATCTGATATTCCTAACCTTTATGGCGAAAAATTGAATTTCCCTATGTACAGGTGTTCGAACAAGAATTACACCCTAACTACAGGCGACCATAACTTCAAAAGTAAGTATCACATTTGAGAAATTTAAAAAGAATCTAAAACCAAATTACTTTAACATTTTAAGTTAAACATCACTTCGATTCGGTTCAGTTGTTTTGAAGAATAAGCGATTATGTAACACATGTCCATGGACACTTCCTTCCAAGTTTGCTCACATAATGCAGATTAATGTTAACTACACTGATACTCGTGTTATCTGTTCAAGCTGTTTCTTTTCATTCCCCAAAGAACCGGACTTGTTTAATATTTTGTGAGTTCAATGCCATTGTTCGTTTTTATGACAGTAATAAACAATTACCGAGAAAAGTATACAAAAATCACAAGAAAAAAAACAAAACATGGTAATCACAAGAATAATCATCTTTATTAGAAAAAAAACCAATAAAATCTGTAGAAAAATGTGAAATTATGTTACCTGAACTCAGGGGTGGCACTGCATAGAATGAATGAGAAGTTTAATCAATACTTTAACAGGTGGATAAAAATGAACAATAAGAGTAGTCACAATATTTTTATTTAACTTAAAACATCTTATTCCAATAAGATGGTGGTTCTAATATAGGTTTTCCTGGACGATTTCGGCAAATATGCACACAATTTGAAATGGGATGCATTCAATTTCGTGCGAAATCGAATGAACATTCACAATCCCCATTTCAATTTAGCACTTAACCATTCTATTTTCAAAACCCAGCATTCCAACGATAAAAATAAGTGGCGATTCGCGAATGTGCATTTACATTTAATGTATTGCAAAAGTCAGCATGCGAGTGAATTCGAATGAACATCCACAAAGAAGTTTTCTTTAATATAATTAATCTATGTTCGCTAGATGAACAATCGATTTCGCGCGTATATTAAGGTTGGCTCAAGCATTGCAATTCATTTACTTGTTAACAAAAATTTGTTACTCTATTTACGTTACACATCAACTAGCCCTATCCCATCATGGCGTATAAGAGGAAGGTACAGGCGAATTCCGGACATTGATAGAAACTCGATGATTGATGCCTTTTGAGGCTGACGACGCAGACTATTTGGAGGTTGCGGACAACTCTAGGTAATCAAGCACTCGACAAGCCAGATCTATATTACAATATATATCTGCAAGATGGGCGCCGCAAACAAGATACCCAAAGGAGGTCCATCAAACCGGAGGTGAGACGAAATGAGATTAGGCTTCAGCAGTACCTAGATTAACAACCCTTTTGGTCAATTGAATGCACAACTGCGAGCTGGAATCCCCAACAGACCCTTTCACAGCTGTTTGAATGTCTTCATTTTTTATTTTGATAAAACAAGATAAACAAAAACTATCAAACAGGAGACATACTTTTGACAACTTATTTCCGAACTATTTTTCCACTAACTACATCCTGTGCAAATTTTATGAAAATTCATTGCGGGCAAATATGAGTTTTCATAAAAATCTAGTATTACACGTCTTTTTCTATGGGGAATACAGCATATAGAGGGCGCTTTATAAAACATAAAATCATGACCTTTGTGCGGCCATATGGCAAGATTTCCCCGCAATTGGATTGTTCTGATTTTTTCAGAGGTGGTAGTAATAGCTCTTGCATGGGCCCTACTTATATCAGTTGTCAAAATTGTGTCGCCATTGCTGGTGAAAATTGCTCTTAAAATAAAAGGACAATGTGCATGGGGGTCAAACAGCAGTGATTGTATTCAAAGCCAGCACCATCGCAAGAACTCTGGATGGCATGCTGATGACCATCAAGTTAGCAGAGGATGTTACTGAGCAGAGGAACGAGCAACGCATATTGGATGCACGAGCTGTTTTTACCAACTGGGTTTTGCCGAAAATGGTGTCATTGCACATACTGTTGTATATTGACGAGACAGGCTATAACATATGGACCAGCCGTCCGATAGTCGCGCTCCTCGTGGATTTCCAGCGAGACGAGTCGGCCATGGACAGAGAGGCAAACAGTCAACGTTCCCTTTGCCATTTCTGGTGAGGTGGGGTTAGTGGCGCACAAGATACAATCAGAGACTGTTACCAGAGATACTTTGAGGAGTTCCGGAACAACTGTTCAACAATGTGGCAGAATGTTCCCCGCATGCGATCAGATATTTTTGATTTATACGAACAAACGCCCGTCCTCATATCCGACCCAACTTCCCCCTAATTGACGCAAATTACAATCAAGATGTTGCCCCCCCCCCCCTATCACCATTTCTCAACACCACAGAAATGGCCCATTCAGCTTTCAAGGCAGGAGTGAAGCGCATGCTGTGGATACCTCAAGGGGCAGAAGAGATTTGGAGGACCAAGCTGCACGAGTCAGGCTTTGGGTTCAACCTCCAAGTCTGGCGATCTGATCTTCTCCTGCGAGGTGCTGTATTTAAACGTTAGAGAAGAGTGACACCTGCAAAGTGTACAGATGGTTTACAATCAATCCACAGACCTACTCTGCCGAGATGCATTGTTCGCCAGAATATTGACGGTTAAGAAAAAGAAAAAGGAAAAGGAAGACTTATAAAGTACAGTAGAAACTGCTTTAAACCAGTTAAACAGCCCTTCTAATTATATATCACAAAAAACCAATGTTATCACAAATTTCCTGATAACGCCACAAATTCATTGAAACCCTGATACACAAAACTGATATGTTTGCACCACAATTCTGTGTTAAAAAGGTTCACTGTACAAATATAGTCAAAAAACCATCAACAAAAGTCGAACTCATGAAGTCCCTTACAGTTTCATTGACTAATATAATGTCCTCCCAAAGAAATAAAAAGACAAAGAATAAAAATAAAAAAATAAAAAGAACAAGAAACAAGAAAAGAAATATGTATATAAATAAAAATATGAATCTGAGTATATATATGCATGTACAGATATGCAAATTTTATGCATGTATAGGTAGGCGTTTATATATATATATTCTCTCTGTTCTACATTTATACTATATATATTAATTATATTAATCTATATATATAATATAATAGGCCTACAAACCCAATGCCTACGCATAGGCATGATAATGTAGGCATATTATAGGGCCTATTGATACAATGCATAAATACCGGATTAAACCTAGTGTTTTGAAATTTATCTAGCATTACAATCCTAAAATTTAAGAATTAAACTAAAATGTCAATTTGCTTGAAATAAACAATATGGAATGAAAAATGGCACATGATTTTATAACCATAGCCATTATACAATATTTTTGTGAAATTCATTCAGTATTAACTTGAAGATTGGCCGATTTAATAATGAAAAGAAAAGAATATTCACTTTGGTGCGTATCAATGACAAGTGAGAATTTCGCTCCGAAATGAGTCAACATTCCTGATAATCGGCCACTTCATTTCGTCAAACGAGTTGCCTAATCACGTATTTGTAATCGGTTATTAAATGAATCACTATGTACATTAATGATTTCGACTATTGATAAATGAAAGCGAATGCTAGGTTAGCGAATTTGAAAGTCGGATTCACGTCGTTTTTATTTTAAATAAAAACGCGCGAAAATTGATGGTGTATACCAATTGATGTGCATATTTGATGAAATCGTCCGGGAAAAACATAAATAAAGGATATGATGATTAGAGTGCAAATTCAAATTCCAGAGTTTTAATCTATACTGGTGTTATTATTGAAAGTACTGGCACGAGGGACAAGATTGGTTGTCGACATTTGTCGCCCATACAAAGGACGTTTATGGTTTTTGTATTCATTTATGAACTTGAGCGAGAGTTGATTTGGTCAACTGACTTTTACATTTAAGGGAACATGAGGAGATTTCAAGAAAGTAGAGCGCCCCTAATTTTTGTCGAACCCCGGTTTTGCATATTTGGAATGATTACCAATGTATTAAGATCACACCTAAAGTGATTAGCCGAATAAGCCATCTTTAGGTAATAAAATGATGATTGGTACGTTTGTTGTGCACGACAGAAAGTCCAAGCATGAGTTTCTAATGGGGTCGAGGCGGTAGCAGGCAATTCAAAAAAAAAGGTTTGCGGTTTTCTTTTGTACTGATTATTCAATAAACCTTCGAAACGTTCTCGGTAGGTGGTCTCTGAGTAGAAATTTGATCCTCAAAAATCTCCCTCCTGGCACTTTTCATTTTACTTTGCATTTATTGGCTGCTGGATGTACCACATCTTGAAAACATTTTATTCAAAAACGGAAATCTACACATCTGAATCAATTACTTAGCAAAAAACAAGAAAAAGGTGAACATTTGGCGGTTGAAAACCGTTCTTAGATTTTCATAATGCAAAACCTAGTTGAATATCAACTTTATTCGTTTTAATATTAATTCAAGGCATAACTTTTTCTAGAAAGCGCCTGATGATATGCATTTAAATTAAATGAAAAGAAGGATTTGCTGGATTGGGACAGCATGGTATAGTGTCCCGGCCACAAATTCGCATTTACGTGTTCCATTTTATTAAAAGGACCATTCGTTTCGTGCGAAAATTGAACGAGATGTGTATTGTTATCCCAATTAAGCAAAACGTCATTCGATTCCGTTAAAGGAGCATTCGACCGCGTAGACTGGTCGGCCAATTGCGTAAACTAGCTCAATCGATTTCAATTGGATTAGCTTTGCGAATTCATTCAGTTTTTATTTCGCCATTGAGATAACAAAATAAAAAATGTTCTTTGAATTAGCATTATTTTGCCGTTTAATCATATAGTCAGGGGAAAAATCATTCAGTCCTCAGAATTTCGGCATGGGAAACAATATTATATGATGCTCTAATAGAATGTAATGAAGTAAAATGACCTGATGGTTACCCTTGTTAAAAAAAAAAAGCAAAATGTAGAAGCGTTCTGAAAGGACTATGGAATCATGATTAAGATAAAAAGTATTCATTTTGAAAGTTTGACATAATCATCCTAATGAGTTTAAGCACAAACGATTATCATAATTACACCACGGTGCCTTTTTAAAAGGACCTGATCATTATCAATGCTGAGCATGATACATATAAAGAAAGGAAATTAGAAAGTGGCAGTGAGGAAACGACTTGAACTTTCATTGCAATATGAAACTCGAATCAAATTAACCAGAATGAAGGTATAGGCTTAAAGAGAGTTTTATTTGAAAAGTGTAATTATAATTTACGATTCAAATAATCATGTGAATGAAAAATAGCCGCCATCAAGACACATGTTTAGTGTGTCGAAAAGTTTGATGAAAACACGTTTTAAATTGGTACAGCCGCTTGGATAGTGGAATAGAAAAAATGGGCCACTAATTGGCCATTAATTAATGTGGTCACTCGACCACATCTGGAGACGTTTTGCTCAAAATAAAAGAAAAACATTTCAGGGGCACATAAGAAAATGAATGTACTTTCATTCTGATAGTGAAAATCTCAAGTTTGACGGAGTGAAGTGGGTGGACGAGTGTCATATATAGATCACCCACCTTTAACCTCTTTTTCAGTTCATTACTGAACATGGCGAATTAAATTTGCCGGAAAAATATAGGACTATAATGTTTCTGAAGGATATGGATTCCTTTAAAATTTGTTTTGACATGTTTTACCAAAATAGATATTTTACTGATTTGTCATTGTAGGTCTATGAACGTTAAACGTGTATGTAGGTCTATAAGTAACGTAAGTGAATGCATAATCGCCAATTAGAATAGAAATCCACGAAATTGAAAATCAACCGTAATTGTGTCTGCACCGTTCTTGTTTACGGATAGCGAAAAAAAAAGTTGATGATTTTCGAATATAAATGCGAAAATGCCGAAATTTGAAAGCATGAAGACGAACTTGCTTTACCATAAGCTAACGGTTATGCTGTACACACGAAATGATTGACGAAAAAATGGGAATAGAGTTCATAGTACGAAATTGTACTTAGGATTTAGACCGGATAAGCCCAAAACGTGCGAAATGATGACAAATTATTTTTTTTGGTTGATTAAAAGTACTAAATTGGCTGGGAGAAAAACCTTATTAACATTAATTGGTCAAAAGACTGAAGATGTCGTGACATTTTCTTCATGTTTTCTTCCATTTTTTAAGGAAAAAGAAACGATGTAAATTTCTTTGTAAGTATGTGCAATATTTGTGAACATGGTGTCAAAATAATTTCATTCTGATTTTGTTTTAAAGAAATAAAAATGAAAAAGAAAATGAAAGGAAGTATGGTTATTTCTAGCCTGGTCTGTCTGAATCACTTTTATTACAAAACTTGGAAGGACGGGTCAGACAGTGTTATATTAATTGCTTATTTCTTTCAAAATACTGAACCCGAATCTAAGTGCTGTTTACATTACAAATATTGAAAAATAATTCTGATTAGAGTCTTTCTAAATGTATCAAATTGTGATACTCCTTTTGAAGTTGATGTCACACTAGTTAGGGTGTTAATTCTTTCTACGACCCCTGTATGTCTATGGAAATGGACAGTTGTGCTGACATGCAAACTTTAGAGTCATTATGAATAATGCTAGGCATGTGGT
>JAMKCH010034481.1:0-18200 GCA_023653785.1 Ophioderma brevispina | reverse complement strand
CCCCCCCCCCCAAAAAAAAAAAAAAAAAAAAATATTACTATAATAACTCCATAATCTAAGTAAAAATCTTTACAACCAGACCTAAAAATTCCTACATTTTGAGCAAAATGTAAAGATGCCAGGATCTCATTCCATAGACAAGTCAAACAGAGCATTATAGTGAAGTTTAAGAAACTGCAAATCATCCAATTACTGCAAATCATAATGCAATTATCAAACACTTACTACTAAAAAATAACATTACATTGTATTACAAATTAATAATTATATAACCCCCAGAGGGTGTATTGAGTCAATCCCATGAAGCACCAGTTTTGGGAAATTTCACTTCAATAAGGTCATGTGATTCCACAAAAATCCTATTAACACATAAAAACCCTGACTTTACACTCATTTTAGCCCACAAGGTGATAGTACTTAGGGAATTTTTTGCATGATCATGGAATGTCTTGTGGTTCTTAAAGGTGGGTGTTCGATTTATGTGTATCTTGTTCTCCACTTGATATGAGAGCCTGGCACCTGCATACACTTGCCATCAAGTATCGTGGGAAACGAACTTGCAGTTTTGATAATAGATAATAATAGAAGCGATAATGCACATTGCAAGGCCCTATTCACTACTGTGCTAATATTGATGGTTAACCACTAAAACGACAGTTATTTGTTTATATTTTTGCAAAGAAGTGGATTTGGAAGTTGAAATTTCAGGACAATAATGAGAAAAATACGGCCTTTCATCTGATATCAAAATTTATACTACTTCCGGTTAAATCAGGGGGGTCCCAGAGGCGATCGGAACAAGCACCTTTAAACATCTTGAGCACTTTTTATCCCCAAGTACTGATGTGTATTACAGTACAGTATAGTATAGGCACATTGCAATGCAGCATGGGATTGATTCAAAACACCCTCTGTGCAACCCCTAAGAAATTAAACAAAATTAAGATATTTCACGGGTGCTAGTACAGGGTTTCCCAACCTTTTTGTCCCGAGACCCCATTTCTTGACACTTAGGCTTGCGGCGACCCCCATTACTCAAAATAATATATTCTCAAAAAGAAATTTGGCCAATCAAGGAAACATGAGGTACTTCAGTGGCAAGCCATTTTTCCAAGCCAGGGGAAGGGGCTTGCAACAAGGTCGCCTATATTCTACCGGAAGCTCTGAATCTACTGATGACAGGGAAGCAAGGGCAATCCTTTAAAAAATTTGGTTGTGGCATTCTAAGGGCATGGTGCCAGTGGCGTACTGAGAGAGTCTATCCAGAGGGGGCAAAATTCCCAAGTCGTCCTTCCAGAGGGGGGAGAAGTCTTTCCGGTGATTTGCTTCAATTAAGTCCGCACATGATGAAATGCGAGCGTACATGTAGCGCGCGAAAATTGCCGAATTTACTTTAATTTTTCCCAAATTTAGGCTGAAATTGGTTGAAGAAGAGGGATAAAAATGCATATTTTGGTCAATATCGTCCCGCTTTTTCGAGCCAGACGGGGCCAATTTCCCCCCCGCACCCTCCGGTCGGTACGCCACTGCATGGTGCTCTCCATTCCTAAAACAAGTGCGCACGAAGTGTGCAAAACACCACTAATTAAGTACAATCGTGTTCATATTTGGTCTTTGAACACCCCTGTAAGTGACAATTTATACTGATTTGGGCACGAAGCGGGTGGAAATTTTAATCAAATACAAATTCAATTGATTAATCAAACACTGCAAAATTATATTATTTGCCAATTCTGTTCCTGCCTTTTGGACAAGTACTTTCATTTTCATTTAAATTAACTTCTCGACCCCCTTCTCAATGGTCCGCGACCCGACCCCCAGGTTGGGAAACCTTGTGCTAGTTCCTCCTTTATCCTCCACCCAATATATAATGGACATAGTATTAAAGCCACTATCAGTCATTTTCTTCAGGATGTAAGCAAACAATAACCTCAATTTTTGTCAACATTTCTGCATTATTTTCTTAGAAATTGGTGTAAATCTACCTGCAAGTGTTCTAGACCATGATTTGTAAATACAGGTGACTTTTGGGCATCCTAACATTTATGACATATTAAATAGTAAAAATAGTTTTAAGGCAACTCTGGCAGGATTTAATATCCATGTTCACAAAAAAACAGTATATTATTTGTTGATAGGATGCAACTCTTAGCGATTGAGAAAGACAATGGGCATTTCAAATTTCGAGAAAAAATAACTGACTGTGGCTATAAATCTGATTAGAATAAAAAGAGAACACACCAAATGTAAACAATGCAGAGTAACATGACTGACATTTTCCACACATATAAATATTTTTATGTACAGAGAAATATGTACAAATGTGAATAAATACATTTTAAAGGTCGTTTCTACTATGCTCATTCTGCTCAGTAATGGCATCAGCATTTCCCAGATTGTCGTCAGCTGGAAGCTTGGGGGAAAGTGTGGTGGGCAAGTAAAACGAAGATGTTCTTTAACCTCTAGTCTCACATGATAACTTAGTGACACCTGGAAAAGTTTTGGTCCATATGTACAAAAGAGTTAGACCAGGTCTAACTTTAGACCCAGACTAAGGCCAAAAAAAATTTTTGTATTGGAGTAACAGGCCAGCGCAAAATAGGGTAGGGCAGGCGGATTTACTTTCCTGTGCTTTATGTGACCATGCAAGCTAATAAATCACACAATGACAAAACAACTCAGTTGGAACTCTGGAGAGAGCCTTTATTCAGCACCCGGGTTCAGCTTGCTTGACTACTTTTTTTTTTTTTCCCCCCTTTTTTTTTCCTGATGATTTTCCTCGTTTTTTTTTTTAAAGTCTAGGGTCGGGCCAAATTTTAGGGTCGGGCAGGTTACTCCAATACAATATTTTTTTTTGGCCTAAGTGTAATTTAATCTCACCAGAAAAAAAAAAAATTTTCCTTTGCATTGACATGTGTTTTAATCTTTGAAATTTGCTGGTTACTTTATGAAGAAAATGCGAAACACTGTTAATTTTGGACAAACTAATTATTTTGACTTAGACGAAGTCTAACTTTTTGTGCATACAGACCTGAATGGAAGGTCACACACTAAGAAGTCATTAACATGTTGCCAATGTTTTTGCTGTGACCATGATAGTGGAATGGCTATTATTATCATGCGAGCATGTCTGAATGTTGACCCTATTTTGACATTTGACCCGTAAACCATGTACCGGAGGGCAGTACCCATGAACCTTTTTAAAACAATTCAAAGAGACCAAGGATAGCTATTTTGTCTTTTGAGCATGTTTTTTTCATGACCTTTGACCCACAAACCACTTACCACAGAAAGGTCACCACTGACCTTCGGTTGTGGCATAGCTATTTAGGATACTTGAACTAACCCCTAAATTACCACTCATCCAAATTTGGGGAGCATTCTGTAGACAATGGCCACACCAATGCATATGGAAAATTTGGAAAGCAATATGATAAGACCTTTAGAGAAATACTCTTAATGACCCCTAGGTGACCCTTTATTTAGGCCAAACTGGGAACACCTCTGATGAAGCCTGGGTCAATGGTTCTTCTGACCAAGTAGTCTGGCTGTAACTCTTCAAATGAGTGTTTAATGAAACTTTAAAGGTGCTTGTTCTGATTTATGCCTATTGTGTTCTCTACTTGATATGAGAGCCTGGCACTTGCCCAAACTTCCCATCAAGTACCGTGGGAAACAAACTTGCGGTTTTTATGGTTTAGCCCTATTGATGGTTAACGATTAACATGGCATTTTTTATATATCTTGGGAATGAAACAGATTTGAAGGCTCAAATTTCAGGATGACAAAAATACAGCCTTTTATCTGATACCAAAATTCGTATTCCGGGTAAATCAGGGGGGGTCCCAAAGACGATCGGAACACGCACCTTTAACGAAAATGACACATACATACAAAAATAGTGGTTGCATCTCTTAACCGAAATTATTCAAGTGAGAAAGGAAAGGCCCAAGGTGTTTGTAAGGTGTTGTGGTACATGCCTATATAGAGGTCTTAACAAGCTTGTTTGTCAACAATATTTTAAAACCAACTAGAACAAAATGGCGGGGAAGAAATTCAACTGGGGTATTTACTCGCATGCAATGTACTCCCTTTGGCATCGCCACTGAAAATCTACCATTTACGTCGAGCCTATTCCATGCCGCAGTTCTTTTTCAAACTGTTCTGCAGTCAGAGTTCCATCTATTCGTTCACAATTTGGATTAAAGACGGAGTATGCACTGAGTTCTCCTGGCCTCTTAGCATCTCCACCACTCCTCATATTCACATACATCACATAGAAAAGTGTAAATACTATGAATACTGCAGCAAATTCAATCAGTATGAAAAATCCAAGGAGAGCCAACCACAGTATTATTTTGAGGACGAATGTGTTTGTGAGTAAAGAGGAGTCCTGACTGATGTAGCTTCCAAAGCGACTGTTTGCTATGACTGCTGGTATTCGAAAGTACCCAGAATTCTGGAAGGGAAACAAAAAAAATAATATCTGCATTAATGTACTGCCTTGAAATATATTTCTTACTGGCCAAATTTGTCTTTCTATGAATGAAGGCCCATATAAAAAAATAAAGCATTCACCAAACATGTGTCGTTTGCTATTGTGGTTTGTGAATGGGGACAAAGGTCACATGAGGTCACCAACACATGGGACACTGCCATTGTCTTGTAAATTGATCGACATATGTGGATATACTACGCAATTGGATAATGCTGACCATTTTTGAGCCATGACCTCTAATTACCTCTAGATGACCTGTGACACACTCTTGAGAGGAGTAACTTGTGGGGCACTACAAAAGACAAAAGGACCATGTGCAAGTGCCGGTGTATGAAGACAACACCACAGTAGCTGGAGACAACCTACTGATTACCAGAAACCATGGTTAACCAGAAACCTTGTGGGTATGTGTCAAATGTGAAGTTATCAGAAAGCTTTTGGGGGGCACTCTCGTATGAAATGGATGGGTGTAAGGCTCGTGCTTCCAAACCCAGGATCATTCGGTGACAGAGGACTTTAAAAAATAGGGTCTTTAGGTGAGAGACAGCCAAATTGCCACAAAATAGGGGTTTTCCAAGTAACAAATTTTTCAAAATTCTTCAAAATATGGTTTCCAAAAAGCTTAAGTCATTGACAAAAAGTTCCCCAAAAGATAACCAAACCGAAGATATATATAAAAAAAAACCAAAAGGTTTCTAGAAACTTTAATATCACAAAAGGATAGCCAAAAAGGTTACCATTTTCATAAACATAGATAATTAAAAATGAGTTACTCAAAAGCTTCCTGCAAACTTGAAGAGAAAAAAAGAATAACCTACAAATGATTCTACTAACTTGCATATCTGTTTGGAACAACAAAGAAAATGGCAGAGTATGCATATTGTTTCAACAACTGTACACACTATTTTTCATAATCTGCATCAAGGCATGGTTTCAGTTCAATTTACTGGTTGGACAATTTAGTGAGCCTACTTCCTGGTGACCCTGATGAATTCAGCAGTCTGATGGAATAAAGTGTAGCATCACAGGCACTTTATTCCGTTCAGACTTCTGAATTCATGAGGGTCACCACTGACCCTACAATCAATAAACGGTCCAACCTGCTGGGGGAACATATTTCCCTCTCCCCCAGATGGGTCTGACTGGGAAATGCAGCACGAGTTACTGGGAATGTGAGAGGAAAGAGAAAGGAGGAGGGAAGGAAAGTTTAATGTGGCATGATGTTCAAATATTGGCTGCAACTTTAAGCCATCCCCCCCTTTCAGATTTTCAAGGCATTGGCAAAAAAATCTGGACAAAATTGAAAGGCCAGTATTTGTGCCAAGCCAAAATGATACATGCCAGGAAAATGAGCTTGCCCCATTGAACACCGACCCCTGTGAAGCATAATCATGAGAAACGAGCTTCACTTTATGTATTAGTTTTAAAAGGATGCCATCAGTTACAACAACAGGTTTATGAGGATATGTATTTTATTTTCAATTAGTTAAACCACAGTTTTAAATCCAGTTTGTTCCCCTTGCTGTTGAGGATTTATTGGAGCAATTGTAACACAAGCTCACAGGTGTGGCCTTTAGTGAACCCTGGTCAAAAAGTTGACTTGGATTCAACACTTTATTTTGTAAAGACTTGCTTTCAATCATAGGGCCACTCTTGACCTGGATCACTAAATGGAAATGCCGATTGTCAAAAAAAAAAAAAACACATGTACCTGTTTTTTCCGTGGTCGATTACAGGTCCTCCAAGATTGTACCCCATCTCCTAATTCTTTGTGTTCTCCGGATTTGTCTCCATCCTGTTTTACCTGATGTGATGTCAACCGAGAACCAAACCACGATGCTTTGCCAGAGTTTTGCTCCGCTTGTTCCTTAGCCTTACGGGCCCTATATGCTGCACCTGCTCCTTCCTGCTCCTGTAATACTAACAGTACAGTTGAAATATTTAACTATAATTTGTCATGGTAGACATGTATACTTTTATACCAATTATAGAGACATGAGGACAATTCCAGAAAGAAGGACCCATGTTTTTTTGGCATATTTGGATGCTTGCCGATGTCTGAGATCACAACCTGAAATGAATAAAGAGGAATACGACCGTCTTTATGTAATAAAATGATAATTTAGTGCACAACAGAAAATCAAGCACGGGTTTTTCTATAGAGTCGATTACGATAGCAGGCAACTTCAAAACAGTTGCAGTTTTCTTTTGTACTTGTTTGCCAATAAAACTTTGAAACGTTTCCTCGGAACGGTGGTCCTACAACCGATCCAAGTACAATTTTGGAGAAACTATTTGTTTCTCAAAAAAAATCTCCTCCTGTCACTTAAGTGCAAGGTCTTCTGCACTCCCATTGGTGGCATTTAAAGGGGTCCACCGTCCAAGTTAATCCCCCTCCTCTGAAAATCACTTTGCCGTTGGAATTTTTTTTTTACCAAAACTCTGGTCATTGATGGTGTACATCAACACGAACTCACATATCAGGAAACAAATGAAAACAGTTAAACAGATTCAATCAAAATGGTTGTCGCAAAAACCCAATTTTACATTGCGCGCAATTCTTCTCCCACGTAAAAAAGGGTAAAAAAACACTTCCATGACTTTTTTTCCATAAAATTTGCCTCATCATGTAGACAATAAATACCATTACCTGGCTTGAATAAAAATAAAAAATTTACTCCAATACCATTTAAGTGGCAAAACAAATTGAATCGTGCAACCCAAATATGGTTATTGCTAATTAGCCTAAAACGCCATGGCCGATTCGAAATTTTTGCTCATCAAAATATGCCCCACTAAAATTTTAGGCAATTACATAAAACTTGGGCAAAAAATAACTTAGCATTAATACATGGCATGCAAAACAAAATCCTTCATCCACATTGACCCCCCCCCCCCTTATGCACTTAAGTGTTAATATTTGAAACTTTGATTGAGACACTCAGACCAATCCTTTTCAAAGGAGAGCCAATCTGCAGATTAACCAAAACATAAAATATAATCCTAGACCTTAAAAATTCTGATAAACGACTTTTATTAGAAACAAGCATAAAAATCACACTTTCTGAATATCGGGGTTTTATGCCTATCCATTTACAGGGAAATTTACTACACAACAAATTTCCAATACAACAGTGCACAAAATAGACTTTGATGACAAATAGGGGGCGCGATTTGTTTACAATGTGGAAGAAATCACGTAGTAACCTTTAAGATGGCAAAATTTCCCCCAGGACATGGCACAAAATTTCCCTCCAAGTCAAAATTCCCCAGGAATGTAATATCCAGATTCCCCATGTTTCTCAGTCCAACTTTTGATGAAAACCTGCCATAAATACTTTAACCTCCCTGAATATCTGAACAACACACGAACGACGGGCCCGACAAACATTCCCTGCTTAATCGGGAAGATACACATTCCAGCTCACTGTTAGAATTTTGTAAGAACAACACCTACATGGTGAAACAAACCAGCTGCCTTTTCAACATCGTTCATCACTCCCCTACAAAGAAAGGTTTGACCTCCAACAACTACGAAACTACAGAGGAATCACACTGTCACCGCTGGCCTCTACAATCTACAACTCAATACTACTTAACAGAAGACTCCTCACATAACTCCATTCTCAGACGGAACCAGAATGGTTGTCGCAAAGGCAAATCAATACTAACCTCAGATACTTGCCCTAGAAGGATCATGAAGAGTTGATATTTTCCAAAGAACAGCTTCAATTGTGTTTGTTGACTTCTCCAAGGCTTTGACAGTGTAAACAAGGGATTAATCTGCATAATCCGCCACTAACGTGTCCAGGATGAGACTGTCAAGGCTATTGCATCATGTATATACCCTTATACTTGGGGTGCAGACCCTGGATGGGCCCACAAAGGGTTCCTCACAACTACTGGAATCCCTCCAGGACTCTTGCTCCCTTTTAAGTCAGTATCTCACTGTCACACGGAAAGGACAAGCTTGGAATGCCTGCCATAAACACATACAACCACTTTAGCATGGCATCTGGTATCTCACTCAACCAGCGAAGTTTCTTTAGAGATCGAGCCTGTGTAAAGAGCATCCTGTTATATGGATCCGAGACCTTGACCATTAAAAAGAGTACAGGATAGACTCGATGGCACCTACACCAGGCTTCTTTAAGTAAGTACATATCCTGGTGTGAGCACATGACCAAAGCACAGATATATGGAGATATCCCTCAAATTTCATCTTCTGTTGCCCAGTGCCGAGCACAATTTGCCGGTCACTGTCATTGTGCGATTGATCAAGTAGTTTCAGACGTCACATGTTGGAAATTAGCATGCAAGCCAAAACAGGGGTCTTCGCCCCTTTAACTACATTGATGTGATTGTTCGAGACATCCAGCAGGATCCATCTGACATCCTCAACATAAAGAGACACTGACACATTTGAAAAATAGTGCGCCCTCAAGATTTTTCAAAATCGATATTTTTGCATGGTTGTAAGGCTTTTATATACAAAAGCCCTCACCCGAATGATTAAGACCAAATCAGCTTCCTTATGGGTAAACAGAACGGTTTTATAATTTAACGTCGCCGGCGACGTTAAATTCAGCAGACGACGAAAATGGCGTTTAACACAAGAACACGCACGCTGTATGCATGTTTCCCACGCTATGCACACGGTTTGATCGGTCTACAACCTTTGTGGTTTTAATATCAGTGAGTACGAGTCAAAAATATTCATGTAATATACACATTTGTTGAATAAAGTTATGGAAAACCTAAAAGTTGGCCTACAAATTACCTGGATGTCTTTATCCTCATATCAATGTCCCTATCTGTTTTTGGAGTAAGTTATTTTTATGTGTAAAATATATCTCTGTTCTTCCAATGGCCTAGACTATCATTTGAGAGCAAATTGAAGAAATTTCATATTTTGTGAAAATGTGCCAGTGCCGCTTTAATGATGGAGGGACATTTGGCACAACATGTTGAACAGCATCTTGGCTGCGGCCAATAATTCTCCGTTTACAATATATCTCCCATGCAATGGCATGGCATGTTCATCACAAGATGCCATTTGTTAACATAAACCTATATTTTAAAATATTGTAAATAGTTAAACCTCATACCACATGTCAGATAAATATACAACTAAATAGTCCAAATGAGCTACTAGAATGCTCATAATCAGAAAAATCCAAGGGCCTTATAGTAAAAAATAAATACATTATGTATTCTTTTTATACATTTAATTATAGACACAAAAAAATGTGTAAGTATACTTTACTTGTATTTGTCACTTTGTAAAATACTGTGTACTTAAAATGCACTTTTTGTGTATTGAAGTATACTTTTTAGGGACTAATAACTGGATGAGATGCAATACTTTTTTGTACTTAATTTGTACTTTGGACAAAAAGGCATTTTGGATTAGAGTATGGTACTTAAAGTATACTTTTTGGGCCAAGTACAGTTATTACTCTAAACGCAACCCACAGGGTCTATAGAATATTAGCTCAATGCTCTACCCTCCCGTCTCTGTTTGCACCTATATTGATACCAAAGATTTAGCGAGTACCATTGCCCCTACAATTGCATTTACTGCGTCCAGAGATGTTGATCAATTAAATGGAGAAACTATCGCATCATCTGTCTGATCACTAGTGCCGTTGGAAACCAACTGATTGAAATTTGGACAGGCCAGCCTTTCGGAAAAGTGCACCGATGGTCTTTGATATGACAATTATCACAGAGCATTTGAATTTGGATTTCCACCAATTGCAATAACAGTGGTTCAATTAGAGATTCAAACATGTTACAGAGTGGTTCATCACAAATCAACAACTAGGGCTGGGACTTTCGGGCGACATTCGAGTACCTGTTACCCAAATGTCAAGTTTTCAAAAGTTCAAATAATTTCATTTTTACACTGCCTATAAATACAATCTGCTACTACAGCCACATGGCCCAGAGGGTAGGTATTGAGTCCATCTCCCAATGCACCAGTTGTGGGAAATTTCACCTCAATATTAAAGGTATGTGAACACACAAATCTTATTCTTAACACATAAAAAACACTGACTTTTACACATTTTAGCCCACAAAGCATAAGTACTTTAATTTTTAGCATAATCATGAAATGGCTTAGTGGTTCCATAAAGTAAACATTTCTTATCCTGAAGTACTTACATATGGTTTGGACTGTACAATATAAGCATGTTGCAATGCATTATGGGGTGGCTTAAAGATACTATCAGTGATTCATCCACAAGAATCAAAATATTTGAAATTTGCTGAATAACTTAAAATGAAGGATAAGTCTGTAGAACATTCATACATTACTTTTTTTTAACTGAAGAATTGACAGAAAAGGAAGAAAAAAGCAATGTTCAAAGTTATGAATCTCCATTCAGTTACGTGTTAAAGCCACTATCAGTCATTTTTTTCCGAAATCAAAATGCCCATTTTGTCTCTAAATTGCTAGTGTTAGGTCATATCAACACCTTATATTAATGTTCATTGTGAAAAATAGACACTAAACCATTTTAAAGCAGTCCTGAAGATGCCATTTACGACTGTTTCTGCGCATAAAAATCATCATTTCTTGACAAATACAGGGGTCTTTACTACAATTTCCAACACAACAGTGCAAAAAAATGCACTTTGATGAAATATAGGGGGCGCTCTTTGTTTACATTTTGAAAAAAATCGCTGATAGTGGCTTTAAGTAGTAATTGTCCGTACGGACAGTAATGACTAAAATGTCCGATTTTTTCCTTATTACGTTGCTTCTGGTCTTAGCATTTGCAGGGTATGTTGGGTACCTGTACTTGTTAAAATCTGATTTTTGATGATTTTTTCGATTTTCTGATTTAGCAAATCACTGATAGTGCCTTTTAATATCACCCTATACACATATGGCCACAGCCCAGAATGGACATATTGAGAACTAATTACCCCATGACCCTTCAAAGTTCAGAACTCTCTACTCCACTCCCTACATTTCCCTTTGGGATTGCGTGTGAAGGGCCATTGCACTAAAAAAGATGTAAAATAAAATTAGGTCAGTTATACATGTACTGCAGATATATTTCAATGTTTACTGTTATTCATGGGCTAGTGTAAGGGTTTTTGGTGCAATAAATAACAAAAATTGGTTGACAAAACTTTGGTGAAAATAATGTTTAAGTTAAAGACACTATCAGTGATTTATCCGAAAGAATCAAAATATTTGAAATTTGCAGGAAATAGCTTAAAAGTGAAGGACAAGCCTGTAGAATTCTCATAAGTTACTTATTCCAACTGAAGAATTGACAGAAAAGGAAGAAAACGGCAGTGTTCAAAGATATGAATCTCCATTCAATTACGTGTTGTAGGAAGTGTCCGAACGGACACTAATGCCTAAAATATCAGATTTTGTCCTTATTAGGGTGCTTCTGGTCCTATCCTTTGTAGGGTATGTTAGGATACCTATACTTGTTCCAGACATGCAAAAATCTGATTTTTTGATGATTTTTTCGATTTTCTGATTTAGCAAATCACTGATAGTGTCTTTAAAGAGATTTTGTGCAGTCAATTGGTAATTGTAGACATTTCGGGTATCCGATACCCGCCCGAAAAATTACATCGAGTACCCGGGTACATAAATACCCGAAAATCCCAGTCCTATCAACAACGATGCATCCAAAGTTGATGATTTGTGATGAACCACTATTAGCATGTTTGAATCCCAAAATGCACAATGAACTTACGGTAATTGACGCTTCACACCCTCCCAGCCCAAGCCTCTCAGTAGATGTACGCAAACGTATCGATAGCAATATCTCCCCATCCAATAAACCTTTCTTTGGGGCTTCATATTGATATTGATACCTGGCATCACCTTTTGATGTCACGATTAAATGTAGAACACAGGGCCGTAGCCAGGGGGTGCCCCAAAAGTGATAAAGGTACGCTTTATCATGTTGAAGGTCCGCTTTGTCATGTTGAAGGTCCGCTTTATTATTGTAATTGTTTTGGTTATCTGATTAACTCTAGGCCAATGCACTGGTTAATACTACTGGATTACCGTACGTATGTTTTGTCAACGCCAATTTCTTATTCCTCCCTTAATCCCCCCTCCCGCCCCCTCACGCTCTTCAGATTTTGGAGGCGACAGGAAAAAAAATTGGGGCAACCAGCGAGCGCAGCGAGCCGAAAAAAAATTGTTTGTCGAAAAAATGGTTGACTTCTGGCAAATCCGCACCCCCAAATAAATTCCTGGCTATGGGCCTGGCAGAACACTATTTGTGATGTGATCAAGCAAAATGAGTCGGAAGTCGCAAATATTGATTTTGAGATATAGCCAAACAAAGGAGAAAATGTCTTTTGTTTCCTATTGTTTTTGCCACCCTTCAACTGATTATATCTTTGGAATTAGTTGGTAAATTTCAATGGGGGTTTCAGCAAAATGTAGCTATTTAAATGATGCATACAGTTAAAAAAAAAAATGAATCTGACCGACTTCAGACTCATTTGCTTGATCGCATCACATTTGACACTGGTCTTGTTACTTGTAACCTTATGTTGCAATTATTGCAACAATGAGTTTTTATGTATAGCTTTGGTCTTAGTGTTATTTGGCAGCCAATCTCCCCAGTTTATTTCCGGTAAGTTGAAATCATCACATATTTTATTAAATTTGGGTGTTGTCTGGGATTCTTATTGAAAACGTTGTCCCTGAAGACATGAGGGGATCCAAAGACTGAACTTTGAAAGGTGGTGTTCTATAGTAACTATAGTTGGTGGATTATTTCTCGGACAGTTCGGATGCACACCTCATGCGAGCGCTGTCAGCTACGCAGTGTGTTATCCCTGCCAGTAAATGCACATTACGCTGGAGTATGTTCGCTCCTGTCCGAAAATTAAATCGGGTTGGTACATTTTGTGACCCCCACTTTGTCTGCTCCCAGTTGAATTCAGCAGCCTTGACGGAATAAAGTACAGTATCAAATGCACTTTATTCCGTCAAGGCTGCTAAATTCGACGGGAGCAGGCAAAGTGGGTGCAGTGGTAAATGTACCAACCCAATTAAATCCGCCGACTAATAGCTAACACCAAAACAATGGAATTGCTAAATTGGATCTTAGACTCGGTATTTCTGCAAATTTCAAATATTTTGACTCTTCTGGATGACATCACTGATAGTGGATTGGAATAAGCCTCATATATATGTCCCTATCTGTTTGGGTTATGTTCTTTTATGTGTAAATATCGCATTCTTTCAATGTGGCCTAGACTATCATTAGATATCAGTATAATTTGCAAGGAAGTTGAAGAAGAAAGAAAATGTCATTATTTTGTGAAATGTGACCGGGGCACTTTAAAAATTTTGCCCACATAGCAAGGGTGGATACATTTTTAGGGACGAAAATGTTCATTTATATCCAATAAATATCATCATTATGAAGAGTAAAAGAATCAACATCTTACTATACATACACACTGTTGGGAGGCCAAGTTAGAATTGATTGCAAAATATGAATAAGCCTATATAACTTAAATTGTATCCAACAACATAATATCTATACAGAACACACTATTATTTTAAAGTATATGCGATATTGTCCAAAGAAGAGAGACCTTTTAGGCCCCTCTTCACTCAGTCCTTTATAGAGATCAGTAAGTCTAGATGCTATACTACTATTCAACTTTTCACCCCAAATACAGCTGCGCTGTAGGTGGGGTTGAAAAAAGTGATAGCCCTGCCATACCAAGGAAACTATTCCCACAACACCTATAGGCTAACTCAATGTTACACTGCTAAGTGATAACCTGACGCATTCAAGCACCACACTACTGGGGAAAGAAAACTTTAACTATTCTAAGTCTGTATTGCAGGCTACTTGACCTCTCCAAATCACACTGGGTCTTTCAAATAAAAGTTAAGAAAAGAAAAGTCAAGAATAGTTCATAGATCGGCCATTTCTTGGACTGAAAATGAACTAAATTGATTCCTAGTGTTCACAGGCTTCATCATCTGGCTCATCAGAGTTTATTTAGGGAGTCCTGGGAGCTAAAAATACTCCCCCTCCATTTTTATTAATGGTCCTTCCGATAAAAACTAATTGCTAGAACAATTGGCATAATCATGTGCAAATTACTGTCAATCTTGGATCCCACCCCAATATAACATAGGGTTTGGTTAAATGTGCACAAAGACAGCTTTATATCCACAAACTAAGGGCCAGCAATAATTGATCACGCTATACTCGAAAGGACTTCTACCGTGTGAACGTTTTAATTGGGCGTACTCGCAACACGGTAGAAGCACTTCCGTAGACAATAACCTAGCAGTGCAATGCTGTAAATGAATAGGCTCCGAAGCAAAAAGGTTCGCAAATATTCGCCGTTTTTCGGAGCTAATAAAAATTGTTTTTAAATATAATCCTCGCTCGTAAACATGGCACACACTTACCTAGAGTCTTTTATCATAATAGATGCATACAATTCATATGAGTAATTCTGAGATACAACATTCGGGAAATCCTTCCACATATATTGTAAGTTCCACAACAGTGACGACAGCGCAATACAGCGCCATACTTCAAACATGTTGAAGCATTGTAGATGTATAGTTTGTTTATTTCTAAGCCTTGTTTTTTGCAAATCCCTGTTGATGATTTGTATTACAAGGACGTTAGTAACAACTTGGGCGAGTATTTTATATGAGTTGTATTGTGAATTCAGTAAATTGGCTGCTACACGTTTTTGAGTACACTCTTCTGCAAACCTAAAATAGAGCGTCATAACGAAAACGTCATTCCGATTAAAGAATGGCGTCTGATTTGCTCGTATATTTAGGGTGCATTGCGAACTAGCCTGATACACTCCCGAGTTTTGACGTCGAAAATTGTGTCCATACAATGAAGGAAATGCACATTGATGCCAAACATGAGAGTGTACCAACATTTCGGGATCAAGAGCCTTATGGTAGTGGGAAAAATGAGAGACTTACAGTACTTACCTCATAAATCGAGTGAAACGTGTCGAATCGGCTTGGCATTTCATTTCCGTGTAACATTAAACAGCGCCCTCGTGCACGTTTTGCCTTGTCTACCAGGGGGTAGGAATGCAACCTAACAGCACACAGCTCGAGGAATTCAAAACGACATCAATATCCGGGTGAATCAGAGTGCTATTTTGTTTTTTTTAAAAAACCCACTACAGCGATTTCTTCGAAACTGTGAACAAATCGCACCCCTATTTTTCATCAAAGTCCACTTTTTTGATGGGGTATTGGAAATTTTTGTTGTTTGTGAAGACCCTTACCAAGTGGGCTAAGCGTACACACGCCGTAGGCCGATTGTCAAGGAAAATGACCGATTTGTAGTTTGTTTCTAAATGAAATTCGGGAATCCGCTTCTTTAGCTCTTAAACGGTTGTATTGTAAATGGCCATCTTCATGGTTTTTTAAATCCTTCTGTGGTCTGTTTTTCACAAAGAAGGTGTTGATATGAGTGATAGTATTAAAATTAACGACAACTCAACAACCACCAATTGTGTCATATCGTGTCATTAGATAAAAGAACCATTCAAATAAAAAGACACAAATTAAAACTTCATTTTCAATCGGATTTACAACAATTGTAAATAGATAAAAAAAATAAAAAAAATAAAAAAAATAAAAAAAATAAAAAAAATAAAAAAAATAACCCAATTGAATACAAAACTCACATGGATAAACCGGGACGTGTACGCAGGCAGGAATTTTATTTTTGGGGGGTGCGGACTTTGAAAAAGTGGACTTTTCCAAAAAAAGTGGACTTTTTGGTAAGAGTGGACGAACCCCCATAAAATGAGTCCTTTTTGAACATTTTATCACCAAAAAGTGACTATCTGTCATTTTTTTCTACATTTTGGACCTTTTTTAACACAAAATTCAGCAAAAAAAGTGGACCTTTTGCCTTTTGTGAAATTGGGGGGGGTGGCGACCGCCACCCCCCCCCCCCCCCCCGCGTACGGGCCTGTAGAAAAAACACACATAATACATGATGGACAACAGTTCATCACCCATCATGTATCAAGAAAAAAAAAAAAAAAATTCAACTACAAAGACTAATAATCAATAATCACCTCAGAACACACACCACGAGGATCCCCTTTTAAAAACAAGAATAATACATTATTGTAAACATTAAGGATATTTTACAGATTAAATAGATGTCTTTATATATGTACATGTGTAAATTGATATCAATGGTATGTTTCATGTTACTTCTACAGATTTTAAACTACTTATATGCATAATACAAAACTTTATTTTAAACACTTTTAAGTACATCTAAATACAGTCATACAAAGTCTTAAACTATTACCACCTTAAAATACAAATTCTCTAAATTTACCATCACGCCAATCTAAATGCAAGATCATGTCCGATGACCCAAGAGACATCCCCTTAACCAGACACCCATTGCCCAAGTAAATTATTTTGTCTTTCGTGGAAGTAATGTGCCTTCAGTTAATGATGACATCAAGAGCCGTACAAGACTCACACGCTGGGCCAGCTTGGGCATTCGGTAGACTCATGAACACCATGGAGCAATCATGACATCACAAGATCGCTCAAAGTCAAATTCTACCATCTCTTAATTACTCACCATTGCCACCTATGGAGCAGAGTCCTGGGATTGCGCACGACAGCCTGCCAAAAGCTATAAAGCTTTGAGATGAGATGTTCTCCGGGCCATCCTAGTAGTGAACTTCTGGACAAAATTAGAAATGATGAATTAGACAGCGTCGGACATCCATGCACCATCACGGCTGCAGTCCTCCCCCACGGAGACGGCTGATTGGTTTGGACATGTCGTCAAGATGCCGGAACACAGATTACCATACCAAGCTATACGCAAGACTTCCACAAGCGTAGGAAGCCAGGTCGCCCACCAGCAAGATGGAAAGACAAGATCCCCAAGGACACAGGCTTGGACCCCAAAATGCCGAATCTATGGCAAAGGCAGACCAGAATGGAGGAGAATTAATCATGAGAAGAGCAAAGGGGACACCCCGTCCTATGCAGTAAGTCAAAGTTCAAATTAAATACAACCCTTGTGTCAAATAACAGACGAGTTGGCCCCTATCTGCCTTATAGTCGCCTTTTTACGACATGTAAAGGGGACAGCGCCTATTCTAAACCCGACCCCGAAGGTCCCCTTTAGTGCCTTTTACGCAAAAATTAAAACATGTAAGGGCGGGGCATGGCCTATTCTTTAACCCCCTGAACCCTCAGGGGGTGAGTATGACCATAGAGGTATTACCTAACACTACCTTTTAGAGACAAAATTGGCATTTGAATTTTGGAAAAAAAAGACTTATTTGTGGCTTTAAAGTTGCCATTGGCACTCTTTAAATTAAAGAATGTACACTACCAGTGACATCATTTGTGGAACTATTTATTATCAGACACGATCATGAAAGATTCACAACAGTCACCTGTTTGTCTTACTGTCTGATACACCATGGTAGGCCTACCACAATGATGTCATCCATCAACCCAAAACTTTGAATGCTTTTCTGTTCCCTCCTTGTAGACTTGACACATCCCTCAATTCATTTTCATTTCCTGGGGCTTTCGGTAAGAAGGGCCGCTCTTACGCATATCGAACGGTTACAGACAGACTTGACTAAAGACAAAGGCCTGGTCAAAAATTATTTAAATCTAAATGATCGTTATTAGAAATTA
>JAMKCH010034480.1:0-81675 GCA_023653785.1 Ophioderma brevispina | reverse complement strand
GTTTTACTGATGCGTACGCGGTCACCTTCTTTAAATTTGAAAATAGGTCTTGGATCCGGAACATTTTCACCGTACAATCTTTTCTTGATTTCCATCTGATTTTCAATGGTTACAGAAGCGGGAGTTGTACCTATACTTCTATGCTTAGATTCATTATAAGCCTTGACCAAATTTGGGAGCACTCCTATGTATTTGGAAGTATTTTTGTGCGTGAAATACTTCCACATTTTAGTTTTGAGAGTTCTGTTGAACCTTTCCACGATACTACATTTAGTTTCATTGTTGGCTGTGAAATAATGTATCCCTTTACTCCTCAGTAACTTTTGAAATTCCCTGTTTTTAAACTCCGTGCCTTTGTCCGTGAATAAGCGGACTGGTGTTCTACCCGAAGAGAGAATATTCTTGAATGCACGCACTAAAGTTGAACCTTTTTTGTCTTTCAATGGCACTACCCAGGCAAATTTGGACAGTGCATCGATACATGTTAACAAGTACTTGTACCCTTTGTTTTGCCGGCTTAGAGATGCCACGTCTACCAAATCTGCCTCCAGCTGCGAGTCCATCGCGAATACAATCACTCTATTACGACTAAATATTTTCCTAACGGGTTTATGCAGAGTGTAAGTGTCTTGACTCCGCAGCCATTTTTGTATTTTGTCTAAGGTAATTGTTAGACCTTTCTTCCGTGCTGCTTAGTAAAGGGATTTTACACTCCCATAACCAGCTGGATGACTAGTATCGTAATAAATCTCGCGCAAGTAATCATTTACCTCTTTAGTCTCGACCATTCTGATATCGAATGAATACCTTTAAGTAAGACACAAACTTATTAATAAAATGGAATAGAGACATAAATTGTTTTTTTCACAAAATTTATTTGTATTAATTCATTGCAAGCCTGATCTTTCACATTTTCAAATAGTAGGAGTAACAATTAAGTACAAATGAGCACTATTTTAAACTTAAAGTCTTCAAAATATCCCAACTTGTAGGAGTACATTCATCATTTATCAGTATTGTCCAATCAATGTTCTGACTTGAAACGCCTTTATCTACGACGGAAAGTATCTCTCTCTTAACATCATCGTCGTTTATCATTTTACACAGGTCGTACGTATACACATACAAAGTAAGTGCTCTGTAACATGTCTTAGTTGATGCACAAAGTTTATCGGTGAAAAGTTCTTCCATCACAAATTTTAGTCCAATACTTGAATCGATGTCATATTTCAATGTCCAATCTAATATGGATTGGTATTCAGTGTGCTGTCTAATTAGTTCAATCTTGTCTGCTAATCTCTTGATTATAACACAATCGGCACAATTACAATGCTTTTCAGCTTCAGTCCACTTTGTACAAATGTCTATCGCTTCGTATGTGACATATGAGTCCTCCACGTCCAGACTTCTGTCCACATCTAGGAAGTCGGTCGCCACCCACCATTCTAAGAATTCTGTTAGTGTATTATCAAAGTCTATCTGTCTGTGATTTAACCACAGTGGTTTGCAAGCTTCTATGAATAATAGCTTCAAATACCGCTTGTTGATCGAGTCTCTGCTGTACGTACAGCTGCGATATCGACCAATGGGTCCTGTCCGTAGGTTTGAGGTCAACTGTGCTGTCTGGGATGGACGATCTATCGTACCCATTACATATACTGATGGTAGTTCTGAATGCAACTGTAATTGGTCTGCGTATAAGTATCTCAACAGGTTTCTAACAACATCCTTCAACCATTATGGCCCTTTCAAACCTCTCCACCTCGTCAGTAGTCTCCAATAACGACTCTTTTTTTCCAGAAGGCTACCCAGGTAGGCACTGAGACGGTGTATGATGTACAGTACAGAACAGTATGATGAAAACTTCCAATCTCCCAGCTATATATACCCGTAATGTTTACGTAACATCCGCTAAGGCGGGCAAAACCAGATTTAACCCCGGCTTTCCACACCTTTATTTTGGTCAATTTAACGTGTCTAGACAGTTCCTAAAACTGTACATGTAGGTGATGTAGGCCTATGTACTACGTTAATTTGCTTTCACTCTATATCTTTGTTTTCCCTTCCATTTACTACCATAAGTGGTTGCATGTGCCTCTTTTATTTTATTTTTGTTTTCATTTACTTTCACATACGTTTCATTTTAGTATTTTTTCTGTTGATTTTGTTTTTCCTTGCATTTATTACTTAAATTTGTATTTTGCATCTATTTTCATTTTTTTTAGTTTTACTTGATCATGTTTATTTTGTATTCACTGATGTTCCTTTTGATTACTATATCCTACTTTCATTTTATTATTTCAAATTTTCCATTTTGATTTTACCTTAGAAGAAGACCCCTAATTGTTCATTTTATTATTATTACTACTTACAACTACATAATATGACATAAATACATTAACAAGGTTTAAGTACACCAACTTCTCTACCAACACTTCTCTTTTCTTAATTACGTAATTCACACCTCACTTCATTAGGCCAACCCTATGACGTCACTTCCGGTGTCATTAACCCTAAGGTCATTCACCCGGAAGTGTCCCTGGACGCAGGCTACTTCTAGATGGAGAAGCATCACTCTAGATGGAGAAAAACTGTCACATGACCCAACACCGAAGTACCTTGGCGTCATAATCATGATAATGGACCGCAGCCAGGAACCGTTAGCCACATCATAGATGACTGTGAGATTTACAAGTCCCCAAGAGGAATTCCAGGTCTGATCAACCTGGATGATGAAACTATCAGCTGGTTAAAGACGGATCTTCCACTGTGATTTTGGACTTGCACGAACGAACGAACGGCTACTTCTACTAGTGTGTTAGAGATGTTGGTGACGTCATTCATGTAAATGATGAAAAGTAGGGGTCCAAGGATTGAGCCTTGCGGGACGCCAACTGTGATAGGTTTGATGGATGATGCGGTGGAGTGTACGTAGACTGATTGTGAGCGGTTAGTTAGATGTTTCAAATTTATGATAATGCATTTATAATCTTCAGTTGATGAGACCCAACCTAACGTTGTTATATACTGAAATGCAAAACTAAGAAGTTCTTCCAGATTATATATAATATGCATTTAAGACTTGGCATAAATAGTGGAAAATACTATACAGATGATATAAAAGTTCAGTTTTTTTTTAGGTAAATAGGGGGGGGGGGCGAAGCTATGGATCATGAAATACCCCTCTAAGTTCATGCCAAAATTAGAATTGCTGACTTGCAGGCTTCATGCTTCATTTCGTCTATGGAGCCCGGACTATGCCTCCCGGTGGACTATATCTACTTTCACACCGGTGTAAAAGCAGCTATAATCCACCAGAAGCCAAAGTCCAGGCTCCATAAACGAATAAAAGAATAAAGCGTGAAACTAACTTTGCGTGAAGAGTCAAAGGAATCGTGTGCCCTATTCTTTACCGTTGTGGGTGGACTGTGAGTCCGGCGGACTATAATTACGTCTACACTGGTCTGAATGCTTTAGCATTGTATCACAAAACATGTTCAATACACTGTAAATTCTGGCAGGGATGGCAACACCCTGATTTTCGGTGGCAGAATTGCCACAAACTGCCACGAGCTTTTGCTGTTTATACTGTTTTTACAGAATGTAAACACTCAAATTTGTGGAAATGATTTCAGTAAGGATCCATTTTATTATGCTTGAATATTTTGTCATGCCATTATGTCCCTTTAACAGTGCAGCAATAGGCATTCAGGTGACAATACAATGGGATGGTTTAATGTTTTCCGTATCAAGGCCTCATTACTATGGTTCCTTGTAGAGGAATGTGATGCTATCCTACAGGAGCATATGACCAGACTGTTAGGCATCATGCGGAAATGTAAGGTAGTTGCGGGTGCATATGGAAGTTCCACTTACTTTCAATTAAGGTAAGCGACTTGTTACAGGCCCCAAGAAATTGCAATGATTTCACTTTTGCAGTTAATAGTTGAGTGATGATTAATAAATTAGCACATAAGATATAAATTAATCTAAGAAACATTTAACAGTGCAGCAATAGGCATTCAGCTGACATACCATGGGGTGGTTTAATGTTTTCCGTATCAAGGCCTCATTCTAGGGTTCCTGTTCTATTTCACTTTTGCCAGTTACGGGTGAGTTGATGATTTGTAAATTAGCACATAAGCTATTATAAATTAATCTAAGAGTAAAAATATAAAAGTATACCTGGCTTGTGTGCATATCTGATGTGTGGAACATTGGAAAGACGGAGAAGCTTACAGAAATCGCTTGAAGCTATGTGGACTGTGCTAGAATGTTTATCACTGAACTATATAGATGGTGCACTACTACTGCATGTAAAGTCAGTGGGAAGTGCTATAAGCGCATTGTCTCAATAAAGAATCCATTGGTGGTAACGTGAAAGTTTTATGAAACTCAAGACTTGTGATGTAGTGTGCTATTTAGCACATGACTCATAGACAGTGTCGTGCCTTCTGGAGTTGGTAATTAGGTATATACGCACCTGAGAAAGGAAATGCGGGCAGTATTTATAACAGTAATGCTCCCAAGTTTGATGAGAGACAATGACAATATTACAGATGTAGTACACATGTCTTCGTAGCGGACAAAGTGTCTTCGGTATTCAGCTCCAGTAGAGTTGTCGGTATGATTGTGTAGCCGTCCTCGGTTTTGCATTTCGTGGCCTCTGAGGTATCAAGGATAAACAAGCTACAGAACGTTGGACTTTATTTAGTCGACCTCCGAGCTCGATTAGGAGCAGGTTTTCGTCAGCAAGGGACAAGTAGTTCGTGGACACGTCCCACTATGGAAATTGAAGTTTTACGCTGGAAATTTGCCCGGAACTTTTGTAACTGCATCTTCGTTTGTAATTATGTTGTAGCCAGCGTCGCGACATGGTGCATGTTGTAAGTTTAATATATAGGGCTGTCTACTCATACCGCGTCACTGCCGGTGTTAGCCTTATTTATCATCGGCCCTCTTCGCATAGTATCACTTCGAGACACGCAACACTGCGCGTTCTCTTTAATAACTCCATAGAGTTAAATCTGAGTTTCATCAGGAGGTGAAAACACCCCAAAACAGTGGAGTCCCTCCTGAACAAACTTCGATTCGAGGCCTTTGGCACATTTAGGACAATTGATTTGGATTGTATCCAGGAGTGCAATGTTTTGGGGCTTGTATAATAATTATAATAGGGCGTTTTTGATATTAGAGTGTCTCGGTGCGCCATGGCTACAGAGCGCATTAGCTCTGTTAGCCATGGCGCGTATGTTCAAGGGTATGATGTTTGATAGAGATTACTTTGGCAGGGGGAGTGGGAAGTTTCTGGAGTTTTGTTGTACATTCATACAAAACCAAATTAAAAGACAGACTGAAAATTCCATCAACTGAAAATCTGGATGTAAACCAAGTTGAGGTGTCAAATTCGGGAACCAAAAGGTTATTGCATGCAAGGGTAAATGTTTCAAATTAGGAGGAAATGACACTGCCTACTATTACTGTTTCATGGCTAATCACTAAGGAGCATTATTTGAATTTTGAACATGCTGAAAAACAATTAAGAAAATAGCTTACCCCGATGCCGGTAAGTACGTCATTGAAAACTACCACACTATGAGTGAACTGCATTGAAAATATAAAAAATTATAAATTAGGAAAAAGTAAGTGGAGGAAGAGAGTAAGTTTGTTGAAAAACACCCCATGTGCGCTTGGCCGATGCGAAACCGGTGACATTCGTACATTACATGCACGACGCTCTAACAGACTGAGCTATCAAGCAGGTTCGGGGAAGAGCGATAGATATCATCTATAGGGGTTAGGTTCGAAAGTGTCTTTTATACGCTTCCAATGCATGATTGTATAACTAGTTCTTTACTTACAGTATAGTCCACATTCTTGAAGATACCTGTCGTTGTGACATGTGACAACGGAGAAGATTACAGAACAGAATGCTGCCGCTTTGCGTATTTGTAGTTATTAAACCGCGTAAACGAGATGAATAGTTTGGTTGTCACGTGGCAGGTACCAGCGTCACGTGTCAGGTACAGGTATCAGTTTGCTCTTCGGGGGCGAACCGATATAAAAATCCGACTATGTTAATCAAGGTCTGTACATATGGCCCTCTCTGCCAAAGTGCTATTATTTTCCAAAAGACACGCGGTTTATATGTCTAAACAGTACAAAATTTACCTTTTCCCTACTGATTCATAAACCGGAACGTTACGATGACGATAAATCGGTTGTTTTTCAAAGGTAGGGATAAGTACGTCATTTTTACCTGAATGGGTCCCCCGAAGCAAAATATTAATAAACCAATCAATGCGTGACTTCGATTCGAGGCCGTTTGGCACCATTTATGACCATTTATTTGGATTGTATCTAGCATGCAAGTGAAAAGAAAAAACATTCTAAAATGTGCATGCTGTTTCATAGCTAGCGGCTACAATTCCAGTCTCCTTTTATACTGCGCATTTTACAAAAGTTTATAGGTGGTTTTGGCCTTGGTCAGGTGGTTTTGATCTTGGTCAAGTTGACCGTAACAGGCCATTGTTTTCTTAATGAATACAAATTCATTATTTCTGGAGACCGCGCGTTTGTTCTACTGGGGGTTAATAATATCCGATTGTGGCACATTCAATAATTGGCGGCCAATGTTGGTTTCCACCTTTAACATCACCCGAGGGGCAAAGAGGCACTGATACCAGAGGTTCGACGTATACAAAAATGTATGATGGCCATTCAGAAGTGGTAGCGTAAGCAGGATAGGGGTCACAAAAGATTATACAGGGGTCAAATTAGAAAAGTGGTCCAATTTGTTGAAAATGCATGCCAAATTGTTGGTATGGCTACAAGGTTTAAAATATGTATAGTTTGTCCGATCTCCAACTTATACGTATGGAGTTAAAAGCTGAAAACCGTTATTACAGGTCAATGGTCAACGGTGAGCACATGTGGTCCAGTGGATGCAACGACCGACTCATGACCCACAGGTCTTGGGTTCGAGTCCAGCTGAGGCCAATGTGTTGTGCTCCTGGTCAAGGCACTTTACCTCACTTGCCTCTCACCACCCATGCGCAAAATGGGGGGGGGGGGGTATCTGTTAGGAATATAGTCCATTGAGCGCCGCCCAAAGGTATGAGTATACTTTGGGCATTTGTATGGCAGCGGACATATTCTAGTGGCAGCGGAATAAATATAAAGCGCTTTGATACTTTGTGAAAGGCGCTATATAAATGTCGACATTTATTTATTTAAATTCAGCTTCGACATGGATCAAGTATTAAAAAAAGTTTAAATTTCAGTGAAAATTTTCTCATAGTGTTTGTAATATTATCACAAATAAATAAGGTATAGTTTGGTCAATGTACAACGTAAAGTCGCCAAACACCCAATATTAACACCATCCCGTCGGGGAGATGTGTGTAACTTGGTAATTACACATTGCAGAAGGTCTAAACAATACCTTATTTTAATTTTGATAACATAATAAACAATATGAGACCATATCGACTGAAATTGAAGCAGATGATACCAATCAACATGTCTGGTTCACCCAATAAGATGAGATACTCAGCCATGAAGTAGATCTAATCTGCAACTAAGACTTGCAATAAGTACTTTACTTAGACAAACAGCTGTTGATTTTAATGTCATGCCGCACAGGCTGTTACTTCTTCATGTAATTCTGCACGAAATCGATTTCGATTCTGGGTCAATTGCGTCATACTACTAAAAATAATTTCTCCTTTTACTTGCCAGAAGCAATAAAACAATTTAAAAAAACTTTGCGCCCAATTCCCACCCAACTTCAGTCTAGTATGAGCTTATATAAAAGGTGAGCCTACACTTACAAGTACTTTACCTAGCATAAAACATGATTTTACCCTTCCGAGTAGGTGTAAATCAAATGACAAAGGGATTGATAAACAAATATTGTAATTTAATACAATAGATCCAGAAATTTAAAACGACGGCACTGTTATGCAACACGAAAAATATGAGCGACCATTTGCTAAAACATTTTTCTGTTACCTGTTACACTCCCTATGCTCATGGTACCCATGAAAGTTATGCTGTTCTTGCCAGAATTTATTCCATATAAGCTCGACATGCTTAATGACAAACATCTAAAAGATGATTTTCACCTAAACTGAGATTGACAGTATTTTCTAGTTCCCGAATATAAAAATCGGGATGTGTTCGGACAGACTGTCAATAACTGACTATGTGAAATCCATAATCAAGTCTGTTTTTGCACCTCTGGCAATTGATCGTGTCCCACAAGTCGTGTCCATCATTTCATCACGGTTGAGAGCTGTCATCACCATGTCCGCTCATTGATTGTTATCTCGTATAGTCTCACCTTTTCGTAAAAGAATATTTTTGTGGAGTGGACATGAGCTTGCATTCTGTTTTTGGTAATCAAATCTGATCAGGTGAACACTATTTGTCGGGTATGTTTGACTGTGGTTTGACAATGTCATCTCAGGTTGCCAATATTACTAGATCAGCAAACCCTCCAGCTTGTTAATATTGGAAGGGCTCGGAAAATAATACCACAATATGGTCACTACAAGACTTAACATTAATAGTTTGCTAGATTGCATAAACAAACAGTTTCTAAAAGACCAAATCGTTCCAACGTAGGACTGCGCAGGATAACCAGGAAAAGAAAGTTTGCTCCTACAACAATTATCTCATTCAACTGCATTGGCATCTGTTAACAAGATATTAGTCCTCACATAACAAATATCTTCACCAGTTGCTCTGGACTGTTTCCAACTTAGAGGCTGGACCAGTGGTCAGTGCTTTCGCTCCACTTCCTCTACTCACGGCGCTCATTTGAGTCTAGAACTCATGCGTTCAAACTTATGCACGCGTCATGGAACAGATACAGAACCAATCAGGAATGCAGAAACCATACAAGATTGTTTGGAATCCATCTTTCCATCGTGGCCCATGGTTTGTAGTTTTCTTTTGTATTTTGTGCCAGCGCTTCAGTACAAGGATTTGCTTAAGACGCTCTATAAATATCATTGATGATTAATTGATACAATACAAGAAATACCGTACGCAGCAGTAACAACAACAACAACTAGCATTTGGTAAGCTCTGGATCATAATGTACCAATAACAAGGTAATATGTATACAACGGAAATAATAAGTACTGAAAGTTTACCCCTTATATGTAATGACAATAAGCCAGAATATATAAGGCAAATTGTGAATCATGGAGGTCAATGTCATCTATTATTGGTGGAGACCGTTATTTGATTATTTGGTCCACCAAGCCTGATCCTGTAGAAGACTTCCATATTTGTCAATCTATGTTATTAATTTCCTATATTTTGATTAACACCAAATGTAGGCGGACATCATAAGAGTGCGCATGGAATGTAGGCCGAGGAAAAGCAAGATAAGCGACGTGTATACTTGCGTGGCTTTGTTGAGCGATTCTGGGCCAAAACGACGAATATATTTTGGGTAACGTTTTACCCGCGTGTAAAGAAACCTGAGTGTCCCCTATAAAAGTGTCAGGTTATGGACAGCAGGGTTCAGAGAGTGCGTCCTCGGACGCAAGTCTTGAAACCTGAGTCTCGTTATGGGACAACCAGTCTCTGAAACATACCTGTCCGTCGGACTCTCGCTCTCTATAAGTGCCGTCGTCGGAAATCGCTCTCTATAAACCGTTGGCCGTGGACCCGCGTATTTGTAACCTACGGTTGTAGGACACTAACTCACGAAACCTGATGTCTATGGACACATTTTCTGAGTATTGCTGTCCTATACCGACTATTGCTGAAGATATTGATGGAAGTTATACTGTATCTGAAACAAATTAAAGGATATGACTAGGAGCTCTATTTTGGGGGACACTCAGATTCATTACAGCCATCCACGGAATTGAGGCGTCCCCAGGTCTGGACTTGTATTACTGTGACATGAAGTCCCGATGCCTAATATATCGTATAAAATATAATATAAAAACACTACCAGACGAAGGCCCATTTAGTAAATTTAAAATACAAGGCCGATGTCGAGCAGTCCTGTGTTGGTACAGCGGTAAGAACTTCAAATACAAAGTAAGGTATAGTGTAGATAGTGTGTTTAGTATTGTGTTATTGCATGGGTTTGATAAGCTACGGGTTCGAGTCCCATTCATGGCGCTTACTTTCACTCAATGTGCGTGGACAAATTTAGTGTAATAATTTTGATTTTTGGCCTGGTACGTGATATATCGTCGCTGGGCGGGAAAAAAACCTCGATGTGCATTGACCTTTAAAAGTCAAAACTCACATGTAGTAAAACGGTTACATGACAAAACCCCATATGTAACAGTTTTCGAGAGACACCAAACAGCAAAAATGAATAATTTGCTTTGTATTGCCATGACCTAGAAAGGTTTTCCTTTCGTATATATATTTAGGTAATTATTTACGTCAGATTTGAAATAAAAGTGCCATAGGATTGACTATTCATATGTGGCATGACATTCAAGCAAAGCTTTTTAGACCCGATGGACCAAAATGCACATTGAGGTTTTAGATGGGCCCACTTTGAATAGGAGGTTTGCATTGACCTTTGGAATTACATATGAGGTTTTCCCGCCAGCGACGATTTGTATTCTTTAATTTTTATGTTATTTTGTTTCTTTTTTGGGTTGGTTTTTTGTTATTTTCATTATGAAATTACATTGCATTTAACCATGGCTATCAAAAAGAAGCGGTCTTTGAAAGGGACCAAAACAAAGGAGTCCTTTAAGATAATTTGAGGTAGGACAAAAACATTGTTTTCGAAGCTCATTTTTGAGGTTTCTAAAATTCGAATTTAAAATGGCCATCATACAAATATTGAACAAACCGATCTGGATGACATATTTTCATCATGTAAAATATTCTATTCTTGTTTTAATGGTTGCCAATTTTTACCCCTGGCCTGAAAAGTCAGGAGAGGATTTTGCGAGTGCGGCGTAGGTCCGCATGTTTAGTCTCCTTTGGAAAGTTTAAGTCCGATTTTAAGTCCAGCTTGGGTTAAGTGCCAAGTAGGAAGATTTCGTTCCGATTGGGGATGTTGTCAACGGTCATAGATCAAGTGTGTTCAAAGGTCATCTGAAGGTCAATGTCGTATGTGTATCTCTGTATGTGTGTGTGTTGTGTGTGTCCAGTTTCGCTAGGTTTTAGTTTTCACGTCTCCTTTCGAAAAGTTTACGTCCAGATTTACACCAGAATGGGAGTTTAAGGTGCAATAGGGGTTCTAGTCATATGTGGATGAGGTCACAAGGTCATCATGGATCAAGGTCAAAGGTCAACTGAGGTCACATCCCAGAATGCCATATCTGGCAGGAGGATGTGTACGACCGTTACTTGCGTATTTTTAAAAATGGTGGCGCGGCACTGTCAAAATGATCTAACCCAAAATAAACGGCGTGTTGGATGGTAGCCGGGACGCAAAACGTGCAAATAACTGTAAAACGGGGGACTCGAAACGTGCCAAATGATCGTGTAAAAAGAAACGTGATTTCATTTTAACTGTTGTGAGTCCCAGCTGCCAGTCAAAAACGCTGGTTTTAATGAATTTTTAACCGTGTGCAAACACTCACAATTGAGTAAACTCTTGTGAGCTTGGTTAAACTTTTTTTTAAATTTAAAAGTCAACATCTGCAAAGTATTTCTAAAACCTTGTGTGCATACAATATGCGTATTGGAATTATTGGGTACAGCAGACAGTGTTAGTTTTTAATTTTGTAGGTCAAACAAATGTGCCAGCTTTTTTCAACAGTTTGCCGATTTGGCACGAATAAAAATACAGAATATACCCTGTAAATATTGTTAGGGTCGCCATTATGTTGTTAATTTGAAAGTCAGGTCAGGCTGCCTTGAAGTTTGTAATCTAAGTTTTTCATTTTCACGTGCTGATGGCACATCTAAGGAATGAGATTTCAAATTGGTTTTGAAATTCCCAATGCAGTGTCTTATGGCTTGTGTTCTTTGGTTTCAAAAATGCCGTCAAAAATCCTAGAAAAAATATAAAATGGAAATTTTCCCATAATAGCTTGCAAATTTGTGGTATTATTAAAATATTGCAAGATTTGAAACAACAAAAATCGTATAAGGTGGTCTCAAACACAGTTGATTCGGCGGGAAAAAATGCCCTTTGTGTTCCTGATGGTACTTGTACCACTGTGATTTGGCCAGTTTTCATTTTTCATTTTCATGCACTTAAGTAGTCTCATAGGAAATAAACCCTTGTGTATATTTTCAAAAGTCGTTTTTCTTGGAATGGGGGACTTTTTCCAAAAATACTGTGCAACTGTCAAAAATACATATATAATGTAATATCATACTAGTAAAAATGAGATCTGCATGTCTGCGAGTCTGTCTGTACGCTCGGCGTTTCGTTATGATTTTGACATACGGGGCTGACATTTTACATGAAGGTAAGGATGATTATCTGACATTCTTGGCAGGGAGTCAGAGTGACCAAAAAAAAGTATAGGTCACTTCGAGGTCAATGTATGTAGGAAATGCACTAGACCACCACATTTGGCAAACGGACAGCTTGACTGGGACAGGAACAAATATGAGGTCAAAGGTACATACATGGATCAAAGGGCACAAACGGGGAGAAAAATCACTAGACTAGATGATCATAGTGAACAAAGTACACACATTATTCGTTATAGATCTATCAGACTGAGTAATGTTCAAACCCGGTTCAACGCTGCTCTTAAAGAGTTTCTCAATACAAATTTGACAAAAGATAATGGGTGTTAATAAATCATAGTATAAAAAAAGCAACTTTCCGATTTTGTGTGTGATAAGGGTGTTTTGTCATCAGGACCATAAGGTTTAAGCTGAGAGTCGACGGACGAAGTTCAACGTGTCATGTCCTAGGACTCCGAGTTTGAAAATGGTAGAGTCCCATAAGGACGTGTGTGATAAGGGTTTTTTGTCTGCGGAACACCTAAGTTAAGTCTGAGGTCCGAAAGACCCTAAGTTTCACGACTTCATGCCAGGAATCTGGTTTTAAAATGGAGCGTCCCATAGGACTGTAGGTTATAAGTTGTTTTTGTCGGCCGGACATAAGGTTAGTCTGAGGAGTCCGACCGGACACTAGTTCAACGGTTTAAGGTCCTAGGACCTGGGCCTGAAATAGAGCGTCCATTAGGACTGTCGTGTAAACTGTTTGGTCCGCGGACTCAGTTTAAGTGTGAGAGTCCGTTGGACACAAAGTACAGGTAATAAAACAAAACAAGAAACTAGAAATTAATTGTGAAATTAACACAAAAAATAATAATAATAATAATAACACTAAAACAACCATAGGGGAAATGAATATTCAATAGGTATAATAGGTCTCGTATGTTATTCAAATAATTAATATTCATAAATTGTTGTTTTTCTAGTAGATTAGAACTCATTTAAAATACAACGGAATAAAGGAGGATTTCTAATAGGAAATTAGGAATTACAAGCGCAAACTCATCCATGACCGTTAGGGGAAAGAGTTTTCTCCCTAAGTTTAATGGACATATGAATTAGTCGTTTTTCCCCTTATAGTCGAAATTAAGGGCGTAATGCAGATGAATCTATAGCGCTTTACATTAGAGACACTAGGAGCAATAATCATATCAAACGACCAAATACAAATACAATGAAAAAATTGTAATGTACAAACGAAAAACACGCATGGTTGCAAATGAAGTATACAAAGCCAAACACAAGTTACAAACGAGGACAATAGTCATTCAGGGAGGTAGGCGAGAATCGCTGCCAGGCAAGTAATCCACCCTACAAGGAAGCGTATGAGTTCAGGACTATCTGGGACAGAGGGATATAGGCTGGATGAGTTACAACACAGACAATTAATTCTTATACAAGTATTAAGTTACTAGAATGAAATATTTCAAAAATCAGCTATCGATGACTGAAAAATTCCCAAAGGAAAAAAATACGTCGCGGTCTTCGGTCCGTAGTCTCGTCTGCGGTCGCGTTGGTAAATGTGGCCTCATATGACCTTTCAGCTGGACGTGTGGACCTTTGATCTCATAAATGAGGGTTTGTGTGTATTATCCATAAACCAAGTTTGTGTTGCCAATGAACTTTTCATTAAGGTACATTTACCATTCAACTATCTTTGTACAACTATTAACCGCACATGACCTTTAACCTTAGTATGTGAAACTTGACATCATCTAAAATGAGGACACATGTTGACCTATGACTCAATTTTGGTTGAAAATCTATCGAAGTATGCGGATATCACAGGGGGCAAGCCCTTTGTGACAACAGAAACATCACCAACGAAAAAACATCATAACCAGACAAATTCATCAAAACCTACATCAAGAGATGACAACAACAGTGGACAAAGTGAAAGTGATCATATGTGCCAAGCTCCTAAATAGGATAATAAGCAAAAAAATTTACTAAGTCGAATGTGTGGAGAGAAAAAAATCACTGATTAGTAGAACCTATCGACATTATTTTACGGTGCATGTTCGTAAAATATACAGTTTATTTTACTAATCCATTACATCACAACAGTTAAATATACAAATACATTTGGAAGGGCAAATACGGTAAAACTGGTAGTACCGGTGTCTGGTTTGCAGAATGATGCCAGGATTTTCCTGTAAAATTTTGCAGTGTATTTGTCCTGTAAATTAGGTATTAATCATGATAATTGACAAATCATAATAGTGTATAAATCGTGATGCTCATTAGAATCGCATATTGTTTAAAGTTCCATTTGAAAATAGTCACCATAAGCCTGGAAAATTGAACAAAACTGCAGAGATTTGCTGATTTTCAAAAAATTACCGTTCAAATGCTGTATTTTTAGCTAGTATTTCATTGTAAAAGGGCCCGGTTATTCTTTTAAAGGATAATCTATGTGGTAATTATGTTAATTTAATGATTGTTAGAATTGTTAAATACCTAAAATGTCAGGAGGAGGTTGCGGACTCAGGCAGATTCTTGATTTCGTAATAACAAATATGATCGAGAGGACTGAATCAAGTATGGGCAATTGAGGTCAAGGGTTTTGGCAGATGATGAGGACTTAGCAGCGTGTTCTTACCCTGTATGATGCTGGTTTTATAGGACTGCTAACTGGTCTTGTTAGGATCGCAATTGCTGGGATACCGGAAGCACAGAACTTGTAGGAGGCAGTGAGGATAACAGAAGAATGGAATAACGTAATGGTGACTTGCTTAATGATGGTAATCCATATTACACTTAAACCCTAAGTCTATGGGGACGCGCCATTTAAAACCAGGAGTCCTAGGACAAGAAAGTTGAATTAGGTCCGTCGGACTTAAACCCTTAGTGTCCGACGGACCAAAACAACTTATTATACACACAGTCCTATGGGACGCTCCATTTTTAAAACAAGGAGTTTAGGGGACAATGACACGTTGAACTTAGTGTCCGGCGGATTCTCAGACTTAAACATTAGTGTCCGACGGAACAAAAAACCACTTAACACACAAGCCTATGGCGGCCGCTCCATTTAAAACCAGGAGTACAGCACAATGAAACGTTGAACTTAGGTCCGTCGGACTATCAGACTTAAACCTAGTGTCAGAACGGAAAAAACAACTTATACACACAGTCCTATGGGACGCTCCATTTAAAACCAGGAGTCCTAGGACAAGAAACGTTGGAACTTACGTGTCAGTCGGCTCTAGAATTAAACCTTACGTGTCCGACGGACAAAAACACTTATTACCCACAGTCTATGGGACGCTCCATATTAAAATCCAGGATCCTAGGACAATGAAACGTTGTGAAATTAGTGTCCGTCGGACTATCGACTTAACCCTAGTGTCCGGACGGACACAAACAACTTATTACACACAGTACTATGGGCCGCTCATTTAAAAACCAGGAGTATAGGACATGAACGTTGAAAATCGGTCCGTCGGATCTCTCAGACTTAAAACCATAGTGCCACGGCGACAAAACCAACGTATCACACTAATACCCTAGGGACGTCCATTCTAAAACCAGGAGTCCAAGGACAATGAAATATATTACTGGCATCGTCGGACTCTCAGGTTTAAACTTCAATGTCCCTGAGGACAAACACAAATCAATAACACACCGTCCTATGGGACGTTCAAATTAAAAACCAGGAGGCCTAGGACAATGATACATAAAACATTGTATCCGGTCGGACTCTCAGATTTAAACCGTGGTGCTCGAGGACTTGACACTTAAACGTAGTGTCCGGCGGGACTAAAAAACCGACTTATAACAACAGTTATGGGACGCTCCCATTTTAACAACCAGGTGGTCCTAGCGACATGAAACAAGAACTTTAGTTCGTAGGACTCTCAGATTTAATACCTTCGCGTCCGCCGACACAAACGACCGGACGCTTAAAAATTGACACGGCAACAATAAATTTCCGGGAAGTGGGTTCGGAGTAACCCAGCGGGGGCGAGAATTCCCCCTTCGAACCCTTGTCCCCGCCAGCCCCTTCAAATAAACTAACCGGGGTTTGTACAGTGTCTAGGGGAGAAGGCCCCAAATTCGTCCCCCCTCAGAAAATGCCTGCCCCCCTTCTTCCCCTCCATTTGCCAACGTTTGAAGGCGGTCAAAAAAGTACTAAAAACAGGTCTTATTGTTTAAACCTACACAAATTATTATTCGGTCAAGAGGATTAAATAAAGTAGAGTTTGCCCTATCTACGGTCAGAAAAATTAATAGGATCAATGGTTCAAAGTCAGCCAGGGGTAATTCTTTCAGTTTCTTCAGAGTGCTCGATTTGACGAACACTATTCTCAAATTGTTGTCTGGTCATATTCATAACAGAAAATGTCTATGTTGCTTGCATGTGACATTTGACCACTTAAGTGACCAGGGGGGGGGGGTTCTTAGGGACACCCAAATTTGTTTTCGTGCTGATCGCTTTACGCGTGGGATTTTTGATCCGAAATTTTTTGTAATGTCTGACTTTTAAATGCGCTCTTTTCATACCCAAATAATTAAAATTGGCAAGCCGTTAATAAGTTAATTAGTGGAGGTCCCATGGAACCCCCTTGGGCAATAACGGAAGTCGTTTCAGAATTTTTTTTTAAAATAAGAATAAGAAACCAAGAACCAACGGCAATTTTTTTTTGCTGTGATATAAGTTCAACAACAGTAAGTAAACATTATTAGTAACATTAAAAAAAATTAACCCTTTATGTGCTGAAAACAAACAGTTCAATAATGGATGTTGCCAAACGTCTGTACAAACTCTATGGGAAAAATGAACGTGCATTTTGCAACACCGTAAAAAAATACAGAGGATTCCTAAAACTGTGTTTTGTGTTAATATATGAATTTGGGTCTTCTAGACTAGATATCAACATAAAATAATGTTTTCAAAATGTTGGTGTAAGCGCAAGGCTCATTTGAATGTTCCGTCTTTTTTCCCAATTTTCGCGTTGTTTTGAAAAACAAGGTTTGCCCCTAATTTGCAGCCAAAATAACAAATTTTCATTTTTGTGCTGATTGGGGGTCTTATGACCTTACATGTGTATAAAATTTCATAGCAAAAATTCCTCGGGAAAGTGGTTTCCTTAGGGGGGGTCCATGGAACCCCCCCCCATTGGGCCACCACGGGAGGTGAAGACCCCTGGTCACTTTAGTCTGTCAATTAGATGCTAAGTATTAATGATCAAAGATATGTAGGACCATTGTACATTTTGACCTCTAATCGTGACCAATGGGTTTTGCAACTATCAAATTTTTTGATACTTTGGACTATATGATGAATTTGGGACCATTTTGAAAGAATCGGAGAGTAATCGGAAAAGGTACCCCGGGATGACTTGAAACCTTATGTCCTAAACTTTAACTATAACCCACAGAATGGGCAAACTATACCTTTTTTTTTAATCCTTAAGATATGGCCAAATGTTTGATAGATTTCAGTAAAATTATTCCTACTTTGTAATTAATCTAGTTGGGGTAAATCCATTATTTTTTTTTAATGCTTACACTATATGTGATCTTGAGACTGTTGTAACCCACGATTTGCGCCCGAGCACTCTATCCGGATTGCACAAGTCCAAACATAAAATACTCTGACCAAAGAGATGAAAAAGCTATTATCAGACTCCGCTTGCCCAAGTAAAACCACTTAATTACCCTTTATTCATTGTCCTATGTTTGAACATCTACTTTAACTTTAAGCACCTGAAATCCTCTTTTGAAACCCGTTTATTTCCGTCTCCACGCGCACATGATTTTGTAGTGAAGAAATTAAATCCACCAAATCAGTTGTTTTTTTTTATTGATGGATGCTTGATGCATGCATGTATGTTCATTGGACTGTTATTTATGATCATTATAATTCTAGTCAATAATTCGGGGTCGTTTGATGCTAACTATTTGAAAATAAAAATATATTAACGAAAATTCTGGAAGTGTGTAAATTTTTACGAATCGTTACTGCGAAATTTGTTGATTATGCGTAGTTAAATGTCTATTATTCATTCGTTTTGAAAAGTCAATTACAGGTCATTTTTCGTCAGAGAGAAAGAGGAGGGTACATTTATAGCAACAGTAATTCGCAATGACCTATTAGCCATAAATCTGATTTACTATAGAAGTGCAGAAATGCACAAAAAACTTCGTACGGACATCGAGCTCTCTTTACTTCTATTCTCTCTCATCTTTCCTGCTCTATGCTCTAACCAAAGTCTAAACTATTTTCGTTGCAAGTAATGAGTTTATAATGGTAAAAAGATGAAAAGATGGCTTTCCTGTTACAAGGGTCGTTTCAACTGAAATTGGGTCATATTATGGGTCATATGTTGTTGCCCATAGCACCCGTGCGATTTATGGTTTCGTATTACCTTGGAAATGTGTTTGCATTTACAAGGGGCAGCGTCAAAACTCGATAAACGGTTATTCGCCGTTTGTAATAGGTCTACAGTGTTCTAAAAATGAAATATGGTTTAAATGCCATGAACCGCCGGTCAACCTGCGGCTGAGTTTTGATGTCGTCCAACGATACCGACTGTGATACCGATACGGACGCAACCTGTGTTGAATTTGTCATCGAACATTGAAACTCCCTCTTCACTACTGTGCTAATAGTAATGGTTAACCATCAAAACGGCAGTTTGTCTCTATCGTGGTAAAGAAATGTATTGAAGGGTTTAAATTTTAGGCTGACAGTGGGAAAATGCGATCTTTCATCTGATATCAAAATGGAGACTACTTTCGGGTAAGTTCGGATGGTCTGAAAGACGATCGGAACAAACACCTTTACAACAACAATAATCTTTTCTGTGGTGTTAAATAGATATTGATATCTTGAAAAAGCAAAATAATTTAGTAAATAAATCATAAAAAGGAATATAACTTGGTTCTTCCTTTGGAGTGGCTGAAATACATTTTGATTTGGCCAAATCTTTTACTGTTAGGCAATTTAGTGCGGACAGATTATATTGTAATTTCTCTATGACAAACAAAAAGATTATTGAATGAGTTTGGCAATTTCGAAATGCCGTATTTATGAATGAATATAGCCAATTCTTTTTATACATTTGATAACTATCAAGTTCACTGTAAGTTCTACTGTGGTTTTGAATGGCTTAAAGTGGCAAAAGCAGATTGTTTTAGGATAAGAATTTCTCTCAAATTGTACTGGATCGGTTGTAGACCACCTATCGAGAACGTTTCGAAGGTGTAATGAACAGACAAGTACAAAAGAAAACCGCAAACCTTGTTTTGAACTTGCCTGCTATCGTAATCATCCCCATAGAAAATCATGCACGACAGAAAATACTAAATCATCTTATTACATAAAGACGACGTTTTCGGGTTATTCACTTCAACTGTGATCTAATACATTGGTAAGCATTCCAAATATGAAAAAACGGGGTTCGATAAAAATTGGGGGCGCTTCTTTCTGGAATTGACCTCATGTCTCTTTAAGAGTGAGAGCTATAAGATTGGTATAAGACTTTCGAGGAGGAAATAATTTACTTTGTTAAACTCCTACGTTTCTTTAATACATGTATGTATTAGCGATACTATTTTATGTTAGATTTTAATCTATAATGAAACCAAGAATATTTGCTTCTTCTACACGAGTTAGTTTGCATTCATGTAAATATTTTAAATCATTTAAAGAACCAATTACTGAATTTATGCATTCATAAGTACACCTGGTAAAACACATTTTATTCTATTGGTAGTCTATGATTAAAACGAGAAAGGCACGTATTTTATCAAGACAATTGGAATATACGAAAAAGCTTTAACCAGACAGGAAAAAAGCCGACAAATTATTTAAGTTTATTGAAGTTTATTCGTCTAATTATCAATTCAATCGAAAATTACACGTACATGTAGATATAGGAGTCGCAATCGTAAGACTTCTTGTCCTGAAATCTTCAGTCGGATTTAATATTTCCTGACAGAAAATCAAAGTGAGCCATTGAAAACCATATATTACTATTGTTTGTCCAGATTACAGAAAATGAAACCAGATATGATCTATATTATTCATAGTATTCATTAAACTGGCCCGATATCTTGCAGAGTGCCTATAGGTATTTAGTTAATTTCCTAAGCAAACTAAACGAAAGAATCTACAAACTTCCCATGCCATACCCTGGGCTATAGTTAGAGACCAAATTAGGCTACCAATTGCACGTAATGTCAATCAACATGAGGACAGCGTTAAATTACAAACCACGCGCAAACGGTTGTGTTTATTCTGTCCTAGATGGATATATATAGCTTGGTTTTGAATCAAGTGCAGTGGGCAGTTTCGTTCCAGTGCGAAGTGCGAAAGCCTTACTCAAAACGTGATCAAAATATCAACTTGAAAGTCCTTGCGCAAATCGTTGGTGAAATGGGTGAAGGAATGCAGTAAATAGCCGAAGGCAAGAAATTTTGCATAGAATTCTGGAATCCTCAAATGATATCATTCAATCGGTTAATATCATGACTTCTAGATATAGAACTGCCCTCCATTTCAGAGGGTCATTTTCTGGAGGTTCAAATGAGGTTTCAAGTTTTAAAAACGGACACGAAGTTTCTACGACCACCGTTAGTGGCGTGTGGAGAGGAAAGAGCACACTGTTGAAAATAAAACTGTAGAAAACGTCGTTTTAGCTGGTAGCTGGGACTCACAACGTGCAGAACGTAAAATAACTGGGGCCGTAAAAATACGAAACAATTGTAGGCAACGTAAAAAGTGGCATGAAATCACAGATTGAACGTTATTGAAAATGTTATTTCAACGTAATCTTCTCACATAATTTTAACATATTAGCTATAGCCGTCTGTTCCTTTCCGATTTGCCCTTGCCGACCACCCTGTCCAGCTGACTACGCCGAAATATTATTTGACTTTCCATGAGCTTAAAATAACTTCTGACCTCATATAAAATAATAGGTATCTCTATTCCTCGTCATGGAGCAATAATAGTGTTAAGTCTAATGAAAATCAATATCTGACATCGCTTTATCTCTCTTACTCTCTCGTACGCACCCAATGTGATACAGAGACTAAATCCAACCTTTTTACCGTATCACGTTTGGCTGTTGACAAATAGACCTGTAATAACTTTTATTAATAAAGATTTACACCAGGGGCTCTTCAGATCGGTGTATCTTGTTGACAGCCATTCGCATTTGCGAATTTGCGGAAGACACAAAGACAGGTAAACGGAGAGCGTCATTACTCCACTTCCCGTTGGCTTAACCAGCCATAGGAAAAAGGGCACACAAACAACAAACAAAGAGCAGAACTCTCTAAGTACAATCTTTCATTTGAGGCAGATATGAGCTTTTTATAATTTTTGAATTCAATCTTTACTTTCTTATTTCTTTGTCCCAAGGGTTTAATTAAACGTACGCAAACAGAAATCTTCGAAAATGAAATGTACCAATTGTTCCTATTCACGTCCCCACGCCCCACTTATCTAAACCTGCGCGCACAAGGTTGTAATTAGCAATAATGAAAGCACTTCTCCTTATTAACAGAATCAGCCGGGTATAAGGTATCCAATCAGTGGATGCAGGTTAGCCATGTGAACTCACGGATTTAGTTTAAATAGCATGACAGATTTTCTGTTTTATTTGTTGTTTTTTGTTGGTTTTCTCACGTGGATGTATATTACTTATCCTTACAACAACTCACACCTATGAACCCCCCTCTCATACACTCACACCCACAAACAAATGCACACACACATACGATCATCTTCAAAATACAAAATACAATATCCCGGCTTGTTTTCAAGAGACGTAACACGTTCAAACGAGTAATAGGGGAATTTGAGCATGGCCTTCGTTAAAACGAGTTTCTCAAAGCTGTCTAAACTTTACTGCATTAATCGTAGCTGAATCACCATAATACAATGTTTATTGAGTGATTAATTTAGTTGCAAATTGTGTTCATATCCTTTTGAAGGCCGCTGCATATTAATAACTTCATTTATAGCGTATTTAAATGTTTACTATGGTTTGAACATTAAAGCGACAGTCCTTGGAGAATATAGAATGCAAGTAATAATTTAATAAAAATAATAATAAAGATAAAAGAAAACGGACATTTCACATTCGGATCTGAGTCCAAGGTTCCAAGATCTGTAAAAGAAAATATTTTGCCGGCCCGTGTTATGTCTGTGTGTGTGTGTGCATGTATGAGGATATGATTATAAACGCTACATTTAATTATGTGATTAAGAAGTATTTTCAGTTGATTCTGATGGTGCGGTTAGATATTTAGAGCAATTGTCCGATTCATGTTGCTCCACATGCCACTCTGTTGTAATTGCTGTTGGTTCGAAAAGTATGAAATTCTCAACCATCATATTCTCGCCAGAAATAGTACCACGTCATGGGGATCAGATGTCACCATCTATTCTCCTGTAAGGAAGGAAGGTGTTGTCGTTGAATTGACAGTACCGGCAGAAAAGAATATGGCACAAGCAAACCACCGTAAGAAGTGCAAATATGAAGACCTTATCAAAGCAGCACAAGAAGCTGGCTGGGAGCCGAAATACTTCCCGGTAGAAGTGAGGTCCAGAGGATCCACCAACCAGACTCTAAGAACCTGCTTCAAATCTCTTTAAGCTTGACAAAGGAAAAGCTATAAGGTTCTTGCATGCCTTGATTAGAGCTTGATTTCTCTTCAGAGTGTTTCAGCTTGTAAGCCCTATCTTTTGGTTTCCAATCAGTTGAACTGTAAGGTAAACAAGGGGCATTGATTTGGCGCTTTGGTGCTCGCCACCTTGCATCAACAGTTACTAGCTTCACACGCAATTAATGCACGGGCTTCACATATGTAGATAAATAAAAGAAAACATCCACACGTTGCCATGACAGTTACTGCAGCTGGAGAGAAAGGGTTCCCGGGACCAAGGCGCTCAACCCACCGTCGCCCGTCCCAAGTCCGGGGCAGTAGGGGTTGGTTCAAAACTTAACCACCGAATACCCCGCCCAATTCCGGCTGGAACTGTTTCCATTAATCTAAACAATGAAACATAGTTTCATGAACAGCCTGTCAACCCAAACAAAAGTTGAGCTTTGAAGCCACCCCTTGCATAATTAAATCACATGGGTCACTTTAACACTTAAGTGTATAAGGTCTTGTGTACTCCCATAATGTATACCACTTTGCCTGTGGAATTTTTCACCAAAACTCTGGTCATTGATGAGGCACATACACACGACCACATAACAGGGAAAAAATGAAAATCGGTTCTACCGATTCAAAATGGCGGTCCAAAAACCGATTTTTGCAAAATTTAACCACCTCATTCACTATCCGGTTGAGGGCAAACCAAGACGCCGGTTACAAGTCAAAACCTACCGACTCTGTTATTCCGATTAAAGTTGCTTTTCTGCTGGTAAAATTTAGCAGAAATAATTGTAGTGTGTGCCCTTTTCCTAAAATTTTCCTTTTTGTTTAGTCTTGGGACTTTGAGTGGGTGACCTTTCAATTTTGTCCCTTGGAATTTGACTCGTTACACCACTGATCATTAATACCTTCGCAGCATAAATAAACTGAAAGGGGTATACGTTTCTTTCACTATAGAAGACATAGCTACGTATTGATATTTATAAGAGTCTGGTTTGCTAATTGATTAAACAGCCTAGGGATTCCCAAAAAAGAAATTATGATGTATCTTCCAAAATCAACCCGTCATTTTGCTCACATTCATGTTTATATGGGCAATAACTAAATTAGCTCTCAGAAGTCATTTAGTTTACCATATCTGTCCTTTTCTCAATCCAGAGACTAGCTACGAGCACTCAAATCGGGTTTGTGCCACTTTTAGAGAAACGATATTAGCATCTACACTTGGGTGACACGTTGCAGTTAATCTCTGTTGCCTCTACCAAGTACTTTTGATACACGGGCGAGTGGATAATGAATGGCTACCTTTCTGATGGTTTCACTTGGCCTGAGACTTTCCAGCGACATCTGTCTTGTGTGGAGAATGAAGATCTAATAAACATTTTCTTTAAAACCTCTTCATAATTACCTGAACCTAAAGTATTAAATATCAAGATTAATGGAGATATACAGTTAATACAGTTTTACACAGTTTTACACAGTCCTCACAAACTGCTGGCCAGTCAAAAATCCTTGAGCAGCTGCAGAGAAGAGCATCCTGGGCAGAAATTTTACATCTTATACTGATGCACTGGAGGTTTGTGAGCTTGAATATCTCTATGACAGGAGGGTAGACCATTGTTTGAGGTTTGCCGAAGGGCTCTCCAATAATATTAAAACAAATGGGCTACTTCCTCCTGTCAGGGGTAAGGTTCATTCCCGCAATTTGCGTGGCGCTAACAAATTGTCCAACTTTTTAGCAAACCTCCCTTTTCCAAAATAGCTTCCATTCCCTTTTTTGTTGACTTATTAAATGAGCAATTTTAATATAAAATCTTTCAGTCTGCCCAGGATTGTCTTGCAAGCATTCGGTTACCTTTGATTTTTTTTACCTGGTTTTTTTCATGATATTATTGTTTAAAGTTATTTTTACTACCTTTATGTGGTTATTTTTCCTTTGGATAAATGCTGCATGTGCAATAATTTGTTTATATGGTATAGTTATATTTTCATGTCTTTACATATTGTCTGGTATTTTTAATACTTGTCGATGATGTAATTGCATAATTTTAATATTGATATTGTAAATTCTCATTTTATTCAGCCTTAGGGCTGCTATGTGAGTTTTAATAAAATACTGAATACTGAATACTGAATTTGCAAAGTTATTTTTACTTTTTTTTGGAACGCATTTTCATAACGTTTTAATTAAAAAGATGCCTTCAACTTGCTGTATTTTTATTTACCATTTTCCGCTTCCGCTTCTTTTTCTTTTCCCTTTTCCTTTCCTTTTCTTTTTCCATTCCCTTACAGCCTTTTGCCCTTTATTTACTTCCTTATTTCTTACTGTTTTTATGGCAGCAGCGTGCGCCCCTTTACCCCAGGGACGCGCCACTTACTCAATTGCAAGCTCTGGATTTTCATTGTACGGTTCAAATTTTCATGCCATTGATATACTTTCTAAATTTCTTAGGCGAAAATACTTGCCATACAGAAGGGGGAAATACGTCGCTTCCACCGAATCATTATAAACGCAAGAAGAACATCTTGAGTCTTACTTCAAGGATTTGCCTTCATTGACCTTTGCATTAATTTTAGATGAATATTCACTTTTAATCCATATATTCAAGTGATTTATGACAAAATATTTTTAATGCTTTTGGTCTTAAACTTCTTCTTCTTAGCGTGTCCACAAGTCATTGGTAATGGCTTGTGGTGGTGTCAGGAGCCGCTTGTATCCATGATACGGACGCTCTTAAACGAAAGATTATGTCTATTATAGGTAAGAGAAGATATCAGTAGCTTCCCACAATGCATTGCATCCAATGCCGGTTTTTGTACAGGTACTGATGTGAATTGTTAGAGATGAAACATTGCTAAATTAACAGTACTGATCACCAGCTTGCATTTTAAGAATGTTTCGTCTCTAACGATTCACAAGACTACCTGTACAAAAATATCCATTGGAAGCAATGCATTGTGGGAAGCTATTGATATCTTCTCTTATTATAGGTCACCATTTTATTTTATATAAATTGGCTTGATGAAAATCGACTTTTACCTCTACGCTGATCCGCGCCGTTATTTTCTATAAATATTTCAACTAAACCATATTATTACTTTAATGTCAGGAATTATCCCCTATAATTTCTTATCTTGAAAATTTGTTGCCAGCACGCTTGGCAAACAGTATCATTGTAATTTCCATACCTGTCTTAACCACACAAATATGTATCAATTGACGAGTTAAGATTCATTGTGTCTTGATGCATGAGCAATCGGTACGGGTATTGAAGATGCCAATTAAAGCCACAGCATGCCTTTTGTGTCTACTAATAATACATATTTCTTTTGTATACTTTTATTCATGTTTTGATGCAAGTAAAGGTGCAGGTATTGAAGATGCCAATTAAAGCCACAGCCAGCCATTTGTGTCTACTAATAAGACATATTTCTTTTGTATATTTTTATTCATGTTTTATGCAGGCAATGTGTAGGTATTGAGGATACCAATTAAAGCCACAGCTAGCGACTAATAAGATACCTTTCTTTTGTATATATTTGTACAATGTCCTCAACGACGCATAGGTCTGATCTTTTTCAATTAGATTCAAAATTTTGATATCATAGAGCAGTATTAAGCTTTGCAATTCGTGTTGGCACATACATACATATTGATTGAATATACCGACCTCTTAAATTCGAAAAGAGATCAGATCAACTTTAATGGCTTATTTTGATTTTTAGTGGCATCAAGGTCACATTCTCCACAATCTAAAAAAAAAAAAAAATCAGGAAAGGTAACTGATTAAAACAATTCACCCGTGAACTGTCATCCAAGCTGCAAGACCCGCTTCTGCTTACCATAACACTCACACCGTCGAACGAATGTTTTGACTTCTGCTCCATGCTCCATTAACAAGCTAAATAGTATTCCATTCCAAGAGGCAGAAGGAACTCTACAGCCAACTGTAATATTGAGAGAATAGAAAAAGGCAATAGCTTCGGAATAACGAGATCACCGAAGCAATTAAAGTTCTCAAAAAAAGGAAAGGGCCTGGTAACGACAACATCCATACAGAATTCTTGAAAAAATATGGCACCTGAAGCTGTGCGATAACTCCAACTCTTCCTCTCTACTTGTATGGAATCGTCAGCAAGACTTCAACATGTTCAGAGGTCATTGCAATCATGAAGCCCAAGAAACCAGCATATGAGACCAAAAGTTACAGACCCATCTCGCTGCTATCTAACATCTACAAGCCGCTAGAGATCAGTAATACGGTCGAGGCAAATCTACCCTGATTCAAACTGGCTTTTGTAGAGGTGAAATCAACAACGGATCAGAAAGCAAGACTTGTCAATGACATCGAGAGAGCCTTCCAGAAGAAGCAGAAGTTTGGAGCAGCCATTATGGATTTATTTTTGCCTATACAATACAGTCTAGCATCGAGGTCTCTATCTCAAGCTACTCAAATCTAACTTCAAATTGGAGAGTGCCATCAATATCATCTACTTATGGATGGAGCAAATCCATACATTGGAATTTACAAATTTCAATATATTAAATATTCTGTTAAAAAACCTCTTTTTAACTGCCAGCGGAACACTAAACGTGCAAATAACTGTAAAAAACGTCGTTTTAACTATTGTGAGTCCCAACTGCCAGTTAAAAAAACGTGTTTTTAATGAACATATACTATAATAGCGAGGTTGCTACCGTTTTGACAAAAACAAACAAGTAAAGAAATATAAATTAACCAACCATCTAAAAAACCAACCGACCTACAACAAAAGTTTTTGCAATATCGTATTATAATTTGACACTATGGTCACAGGTGTATACGCTGCACTTTCAACATTTGAAGTGAGCTTATTGAGCAACCTAAGAAGTGTGAAAAGTACCACCACCTCTCATGGTTTCGGCTTAGATTTCAGCTCCAAAGGTTCTAAGGTGCATGCCCTGTGAATGCACATAATGGCCAAGTGTACTATAGACGTACTCCTGGAATGCGTGTACATTTGAGATGGAGTATAGCCGAGTAAGAATTTGCTGTGTACAGACATATGACGGAGACAAAAATGAAATTTGCATTCCTGTAAGTAACCACATTTTCGCTCATAACTTCCAAACCAAACATTCTTTAGCCCTGAGATTCCATAGGGTAAATGAGAAAAATAGAAGCTTTCTTCAGATAGCAAAATTGTGACCCCTTCTTGTAAAATCTGGGGTTTAAGGGACGAGGCTATTAGCGATCCCTTAGCCATGGCCCTTTAAATTTAAATTAGGTTATTATAAGGGCGCAGATGACAAATCTCGAAAATAGGAGGTTCACCGATTTTGCTCTTCCTTCAATATTAAGTACAGAAAACCTGTTAATATAATTTGTTGATAATGATAAATATTTACTTGAAAGGAATCTGATTCTTACTTATGTGGGGCTTGTGGATTTATGTCAGCAATCTGATTAATTTGGGTTACGAGCTTCAAGAATGCAATTTTGAAGAATTCTCGATGATGTGGATATTGCGCTACTTAAAGGCTGACTCAGAGATTTCCCGAGGAGGGCGCCCTCACTGTGTGAAAAAGCTAAGCTCAAATCGAACCCCTTCATTTAGAAAATCACAACTTTGTTATAAATTTCCGGATATCGAAAATAAACACATAAATGCTTACTACATGCAAACGAAAAATCTGATTTATCTCAGACTATGGAATTTTAGGTGACTATCGTTAGTTCTAGTTCTAGACTGTTTTTAATAAATACGCAAAAAAATATATTTCAAAAATCTCTTGCCACCTTGTCCATTGTAAGGTATTTTTATCAATAAATGTCCGTGCTCCTCTTTTAATTTACCTATAAAGTAAATGTTTTTGTTGCATATTTTATATGACGTAGAGTACGTAACGGAAAATAGCAGTGCTGAGTTGACAAACATACATTTTCATTGAACCTTTATTCCATTTTCATTATCAGCTCTGAGTTTCTTGAAATAGGTAAGCATTGATTTACTTATGACATTATGCATTTCGACGGAATTATCTCATTGTATTACCTTGAATATAACTTGGAACTGCATTTGTGGCTATATAAATTACATGATAAATACTTTATGATATTTCTTCCAAGCCTAACATTTGGGAAACATGAGATGCAGCAACCTTTCGGTTTGGTTGGATTGTGATTCATCCACCTCAGTTACTATCTGGTTGTAATTCTAATAAAACTGGAGGTGAAATTATAGTTGCAATATTCATTGAGTCGTTCAAATGGTTACGGCAACAAGACGGACAGTTTGGTTATCTTAAAAATAACAAAACGGACATTTTGCTTACCTTTTACAGAAATCTTAAGCAGTTTTCATTTTTGACCCCTGTATTATAGATTTAACAGCTTCCTGGATTCCATCCACACTTTTGCGAGGGAGGGATACTCCTGCTATGTTTTTTTCCATTAATAATCTTCATAGAAGCCAAGTGCACTAGGGAATAAACCTTGGCTCTCCATGGTCACGGAATCGTTCCAGATGATCCAACTAACACTTAGAAGATCACAAAATGTGATTAGTCTAACCAGAGTTAGGTTACGGAATACCCATTTGGGGATATGCTTTGTTTATTTCGTAAATTGGGAAAGGACGTTGCATATTTCTCGTAAGAAATAGGCCCGTGCTGTGAGAGACTGACCTATTAAGCCTTAAAATACCTGCACCTACTATAGAATTACAGAAATGATTTCCATTAGTACAGATGATCTATTATTATACATACACTCAGTATCGTAGACAAATATTACAGCAAATTATACAACGTGTTCCAATAAAAATCCAACACTTGGTGCCAGCCACCATAAGTTTTGAAAAAAACATAATGACTACTTGTTTTAAGGTAAAATGGGACTGTTAATGTTCCTGAAAAATTCATAAAAGTAGACTCAATATCTTTTAAGATATGACCCCAGAAATCGTTCATTTTACTGTTGTGTTTTTAAATGACTAGTACTGCAACAAATATTAACAATGGGTGTTTCCATTGGTAATAACAGCTAACAAACGTGCATTTTAAGATATTTATAAGATGAAATTGGGAATATATGATCAAGGAACACTTCGTATTGTCCAAACTAGACAGCATTGGATTAGAGCAAAACATTCATCAGAGTTTTGTGACAGCATACGAACGATTATACTGATATATTGTTATTGAGTTTTGTGTTGAAAACATACGTTTTAATATCATAAAGTTCAGAATATAAGAAGCAAGTTGCAATCCAACGAATATATAATTTTATGTAACGTGGAGATTGTAGATGACTTAGTCATTTGGGCAATTAAATTTTGATTACAATAAAAATTGTATATTCCATTCTGTTCTTCAGTGCCCACTGTGTGGATACCAGCTCCCCATTTTTCTAAATGGGTACTGCCGTTTAATTAATTGCAAGGGTCATATCGTAAAAACGCTAGGAAATTGTCAGGAATATAACAGTCCCTTCTTTACAACAAATAAGAAATAGTCGTATGCTTTTGCTAAAACTTTAAGGCGAACGGCACAAAGTCTTGCGTTTTTATTGGGACACGCTGTATAAGAATGGAAATGGTATGTTTGAGCTTATTATTTGGGGTAATACATTCCTAGGCAACTGCTTTAATGTGTTTAACAATTGTGAAATTATTCCTTGCTTGGGGATTAAAGAAAATATTTGTAAAAATACAAAAGATTTTTGCATTCGATTTCAATGAAACAAGATTCCAAATTTGACATGACATAGATCTTTCCAATTGCAACATTCTCAGACACATTGTCTGACACATACAAGCATATCCAACCTTTCTCTCGCCTTATTCTGTTTACATATTCAATATCAGCATTTGGTATCTCTTTTAAATGAATTTGAGAAATGGTAATGACGTCGATTTCATAATATATGTTTTAATACATGTTTTTAAAAAGCTTCTGATTTGATATACCGATTAAGAATTGACCTTGTACTGAAACATTTTCGGTGACAAAAATGACGATCTTCATTCCTGTATGTAACCGAATTTTAGTTCATTGATTGTTGTCATTGTTGATTGAATGCTCCCATTACCGAGATTACTTCGTGTGTTCTATTTTTGTTTCCCTTCAGTGTGTATTTATACCTTTTCTAAACTTGACTTACGAGATTAAAGTTCAAAGGGTACTTGAGATCAATGTAATGTTCTCTTGACTGTTAATTCTGCTTAAGGCAAATTTAGTTGAGAGGCCCTATGGATCCCAATTGAAGCTATTTGATTCTAACATTCAAATCAGTGAATCTCACAGGTACTGAATGATTGAAGAAGCTCCCGAACCTTAAGTTACCTTATTTCAAGGGCATAGAGAACAGATCCCAAAAATTGGGGTTCAACGACTTTGCTTTTCCTGCAATATTAAGTTAAGAAAATTCCACCTGCTAATATAATGTATTGATAATGGTAAACATTTGCTTGAAAAGAATCTGATTCTTACTTATGTTGTCGAGCGTGTGAACTCATCTCAGCAATTTGATAAATATGGGTTACCAGCTTCATTTTTTTAGATGAAGGATAAAATATAAAGCGCAATTCGCAAGAATGCAATTGTGAAGAATTCGCGATGATGTTGATATTGGGTTACTTAAGGATTTTAACTCAACTCACAGTTTCGTGGATCGAATAACGATACGCAATGACATCTTGCATTATTCTTTCGATTCGATTCCCAAGGCATCATGGTTCGGATTGTACAATTCAGGCGCGTTTTATTCTTGTTTTTGCTGTGTTTATGTAGGGAACGTAGTCGACCAAGCTTACATATTTTAGTTAGCAATTGTAGCCTTGCAGATAGTTTGAAATCGGACAGTTCGAGAACGTTCCAGTTTAGGTTTTTACGTTGACCGCGTTATCACATCAGTAGTAAAATTCTAACTTATCGAAGTGTGAAAGCACTTTTCGAAATGTATATGTGGGATCAAAAATGTACTGGATTTGAAATTCACTTTGATAAAATTATATGTGGGTGGAATAATATTACCGTGAAAATAACCTGGTAAATATTGTATTTAATTTGTTGTTATGTAATGTGAATATTAAACCAATCATTTTCTTCTAGAGATGGAATATTAAATAATATCCAACACGAAAAATAAGTTGAAGGACACTCTAGATACAAAGAAATGGTTATACTCTAAAAGGTATTGGAATGTTGTGTAATCTAATAATGAAAATTAAAAGTGCATGGCAATACCACAACGAAATTGGAAATTAGATTTCTTAAAATTTGATGGATATATGCATATGGAAATTCGAAAGAATAAAGTACAAGGCACAATCTAACTCTTTGGGGTTTCAAGATAAACAAACAATGGCACAAACAAAACTTATCAAGGTAAATTAAAGGGACTCGAGGAGATTTTTTAGAATACAAATTTCTCAAAATATGCTCTTGATTGGTGGAAGGATAACTACCGAGAACGTTTCGAAAGTGTATTGGACAAACAAGCAAAAATTCTAGATCATCTTTTTATAACACAAAGACACCTTTCTGGAAATGTCCGCGTGTCTCTTTACAATCAATCGGAAAATATCACGAAATCAGGAAAAATAAACATGTTCTGGAGGTAGTTTGCAGCATTACGTCATGCTAAACATACAAAGACAACCAAGGAGGAATTTATTTATTTTGGTAAAAAGACAATTGTATTACACATCATCAAATTAAAATTGCAGCAAAGGAAATGATTAGACGAAGGTCACTTAATTGAAAAGCATAGCCTTCAATCTCCTTTAAACTACACTCAGAGAAAGAGAAGAACAATATCAGTTTGTAAAAAATATAATGTTGGATGACAGAGTAAGTAAAAGAATTGAGACGACTGGTTGTTCTAACCTTGAAAGACGCAATCACAAAAGTCTGGGATTAGACCTTGTCTTAAGAGAAAATGTGAATTAAGCATTTCAGATGTTTGTAACAATGGGTCAGAGCAAAACATTTTCTGCGAGTAGCAAAAGAGGGGACGTTATCCAAATTGCAAGGAAAGTCATAATTATGATGTTTACCACTTTTGGCTGGAAATTCTCATAGCAAATTCCCTGGACTGACTCGAGATAATTGATATTTGTAATTAAGTGATGATTCCAGATGACATTAATATATTACAAAATGGGGCGTGCAATGGTCTTGTAGAAATGACATATTTTATTCGGGTCGGTTTTATAGAAAATTCTATTGAAAAAACCAAGAAGGTATCTCGCACGTTTGGAAGATTTTCATTAGGCTGGCAAGAGCCATCTGGAGAATAAACCGTTAGTGCTTGAAAAGAAATCTTATTATTTTCCTTATATAGCGAGCGTTTGGTTGCATGACCACTCATCTCAGCAATTGAAAAGTTTGGGTTAATAACTTCAATATTTGAGGTGAAGGATAGAATAAAAAGAGCAAAAACGTTATTTGAAGAATTTGTGACGGTGCGTATATTGCGTTACCAGCGGATTTCAACTCAACTCGCAGCGTGGTGCATCAAATAACGACAGGGTAATGGCATCCTATAGCATTTGCTATCGCCAATTTGCTATTTCCCAATTCTTTCGATTCTATTCCCATGGTATTATTGTTCGGTTTCTACGTTTACAAAACGGTAAGGAGGGAAAAGGGAAGTCTTCTTTTTTTTTTGGCCGTGTTTATGTAGGGATGGTAGTCGCTAAAGTTTATATTAGGATGGGCATTATGATGTTTATTTTTCATATCTCTTCCAAGATGAGAGGAATCTATGGCCATTTCTTGTTGCTGGAATCGAATCTGGAATGTCTTTTCGCAAAAAAAAAAAAGTCGATAAATTTTTAAAATGCATATATATTTTGATCAAAGTGTTTGCGCGTATTATGTAATTATTCTATTTTGTTTCTCACGTGGGCACTGATTGAAATTATTGCTTTTGTTGGATCTTCAATCAGGGAGCGCGAAACGAGTTAATCTTCGCCATTTTTGTCGTAAAATGGGATAATAAATTGTAGTATGATGTTTGATTAATTTACAAAAGACTAGGTTTACTTATCATAAGCTGTTGTTGCCTCATGTGTCTAAATACGATATTTAATCCTTTAAACCAATGGACAGTTTATATACAACTTGAAAAACCCCTTGTGAAACATTTCCAAAATTTCACCTGTTTAATTTCCCCCCTTCCCCCTCCTATCTCAAAATGCCCAAAGATGACAGAATTGCATCATCAAAATCTGGAATCAGCAGGTCAATGTGTGCCAGAACGCATCAAAACATTTTGTGCAGACTCTTTTTGCAAGGTCATATGGGCTACCACGGGACTATTTGAGCATAGAACACAGTACCTGAATTCATAATCTAGAGAGTATAACGTCAATGTTCTGGCCAAAATGCAGTTGGAGATGAAGCATCAAACTATACTAACTCTATTAGGTTAAAATACTGACTTTGGAAAACATTTTCGTTTAATTACCTTAACAATAATATATTTGTATTTCATGAAATGGGAAAACAGCGGTTTTGATTTTTTGCTACTTTATGTCTGCTCAACGGTCTACCCTTACCAAAGACCAGGTGGTTTTCCTTCATACTATCCTAAGATGCCGGGGTTTTCGATCTCTTATAGTATCAGATTGATGACATTGGCTGGAGGCCATCGGAAATGCATTACAATACTAGGCTAGACGATCCCATTTACGTTATCTAGAGTGGTGCCTAATTTCATTGAGATGTTTGTGTTTACTTGCTTCGTCTTTATTGATTTTTTAAACTATATTAAATTGAACAAATTTACATGTGAAGTACATAAAATGAAAACTGTGTACGCTTTTAAAAATCATATATCCACACGCACACAATGTTATATAATATGATTCGTAAAACTTGTATACCGTGTAGTATAATCAATGTTTCCATTAGTTTTCTTGCTTGACCCGTCCTAAATTTGAAAGTAATCGATAGAAATTAGCCGCTAGGTAGCATGTAACACGATAGCTATTACCCACAAGGCAGCATATAAAAACCTATTTAAGCTACACAGAGTCACTTCTAATACGTCGAAGGATGTTCATTTCATGTTCATGAGAAGGATTTTCTCATTAACGATAATTATTCTTATTCTCTGATAATAATAAGAGTGACAAAAAGGTCATACAATGATAACTAAGCTTGAGTATCATCCTCTTGTAAGCCGTTGGAGTAAATGCCAATTACGTCAGCCCAGGTGAATATCCATGATGCACTTTGTGTCTAGGAGGAAAAATCATGGTAACTGACTTCCGTTTCATCGGCTTTTCATGACACATAACATGCAAAAGTATACAATAACACATACACTCACGCATAAGATGCAAGTATATAGATTTACAACTGAGTTTCGCGAACGGACCCCTGGATGGCACGCAAATACTGAACTGCGCCACGATTAACACGATTAATCTATAGTTTGATTGACTGTTTAATATTTTGTTAATAACTTTTCCTTGATTGGGAGTCACTCGCAGATAGACGTCATACAAGAAGATTAGTCGTTTTCAATAGGCAGTCTGCACGTCTGCTGACTATTCCGCCTTAGTATCTTTATCCAGCCAGCCACCTAACCGGCTTTCTAACCAGCACCGCAAACTCTCCGAAGCCCTAGAAAACCTAGGACGGTTACAATGTTCCGTACCAAAGTCCATAGTTTCATTAAATTATTCACGATATGGTGGGTAAATAGTTAAATGTTATTTTAGAGGCTAGATTCCTTTCCTTTTTTCAACGAAATCGAAAACTAGCCTGTTTGTGTTGACACCAAACACAGTCCCATTTGACTTGATAAAAAGTTGCCAAAATCCGTGTTTTAAATAACAATGCAGGACAACTAGCTTTGCTCCATTTGTCGGATTTTTTTTTGGGTGTTATGTTTTTGGTATTGCTTTTATTTGTTTTGTTAATGTGGAAGTCATTCGGTTCAAATAAAACCATCGACCAATAAGAGCTCGAACCTTGAACCTTTCGGATTCAAAGTCCTGATGCTCTAAAAACCTCCTGACTGAGCTCACCGGTTTCTGCAAGACGTTTAATATAATTACTAACAATTAGATGTGTAAGACCAGAATACCACCGATTTTATCGGTGATGTTGCTGATCTCAACCAGAATTAAATTAAAAAAAAACTTGCATGACATTAAATACCAGTCATAATAATTTACTGGATTGTACAAATTATATATAATTAAATTGGGGGAATATTTAAATTTTTATTAAGAAAAGATTACGTCTCTTTTTTTTCAACGTGTTGTCAGAAGCCCATTTTGCTTGATAAAGAATTGTGGGTATCTCGTTGAAATCTTTTAAAAAACTGAAGATAAAATAAATTACATTTTTGGGGTGTCCTTGCCGTCTTAAAATAATACAGGTGTTTTTTATACGACACAGCTTGTGAGAGTGCGAATCTAGAACTCAAGTTCTAATGAAAATTGCTTTGAGAGTTTGGGTATAATTTTGAAATCGGGTCATTTAAAAAAAATAATAGAAGTTTAAAATTTAACCTAACGGACATTATTTCAAATAAATACGACGTTTTGAATATATACCTGTCCTTTATAAATTTTGCAATGAAGAGTTGTTGCAGAAGTTGGTTGACAGCGAATGTAGTGAGAATGTAGGTTAATACATACCAAAACACAAAGCTGTGGAACCCACCCTCTCATATTGTGTTCAAATTTTAGGCAAATACATCATTTATTAGGATATACAGAGGAGGCCAATAAGAACAATTAACAACTTCACTTGATTGCGGAGTTACATATCCGTTTTTACATCCTGGTATAGAAGTATAATGAGTTGCCACATATTTAAAGCATACCCTACAAGTTATAAGACCAACATTAACCTAAAAAGTACAAATATTTTAGTCATTACTGTCCGGTACAGACACTTACTACAATACGTATTTGAATGGAGGTTCATATCTTTTGACACTGATGCTTTTTTTTTTTCCTTTTCTGTCATTTTCCAGTCAGCTTAAGCTATTCCTACAAATTTAAAATATTTTGATTCTTTTCGGGTGAATCACTGATTTTAACATAAACATCAAGCTGACGGCAAAAATAAATCAGCCGCGCGCAATCAGATTTCTTTTAAGGAAAGACAATTCCTTGCATATTATACTTTGTCTTCTGTTTCAGACCTTTTTCTATTTGAGACCTTTAAGACCCAAAAGCCACTTTAGTCCAGTCATTTTATGATTTGACCCAAAATAAATTGCAAAAGAAACGATTTTGGTATTAATATACTGTGAAATTGTCTAAAAATAATATATTAAAAGTTTACCAAAATCAACCTAGTGGAATATGTTGAAATAAGGGAGAAACCTTTGTACAGGTAAAAAATTAAAATTGTTCGAATAGATTTAATTGATATGCCAATTTATTAGGATACTCCTAAGGTTTAAGAAAGGTATAGTTTGCCCTATCTATGAGTTATAGTTTCAGCACAATAGGCACATAACAGTTCAAGGTCATCCTGGGGTAAAATTTATAGAATGGTCCGATTTTGATCGGACTGGTTGTAAATTGTTCAATTCATCCCACTAGATAAGTAAATGTAAATAGATTCTTTTGCATGCTTTTCGACGTGTTTTGACCCTTTTCATATTTTGACCCCTGTATAAACCTTCCTTAAAAATATATGTTCCACTCCTTTGATTTTGGTAAACTTTTTTTATTCGGTTTTCTCAATACAATTCTGGAGAAAATGATTCTTTTGCAATAAGTTTTTGGTTAAGGCATCATTTATTCTATTTTGACTGGTCTACTTGTAATTACGTGCTATAAACTATTAGTTCAATAAACAGACAGACTCCTTGAGTTTTATATGGCAGACAACAAGGTTACGCTATAGCTTTTTTCCATACGTTCGTTATAATTGGCCGAAATCCTCCGCTAAACAAAATTCAGCCGTATTTACTTAATCTCACGTCGTCAGGATTTAGCCACTTCATGGCAAATATTGAAATTGGTGAGAGGGTAGAGAGACACACAGGTCTCACACACTCTCTATGAGTAAAGTAACGGTTACTTTATTCCGACGGAAATGTTTCCTGTTCACGAGACCCGAGGGAATATCACTTAAAACGCTTTGATGACCAACATACAATTTGAAAGGCGGCCAAAATATCACGTGTCGCGTTCTACGTTTAAAGCTATTTAGTACTATTATTATAGCTCTAAAATTAATCTTCTAAACCGATACCGATATTAACCTAATATTTTTGAATCAGGTATCAATACGAGAGAGAGAGAGAGAGAGAGGGAGGAGAAGAGAGAGATAGAGTAATAGAGGGAGTTAAAGAGAAAGAAACGAAGGGAAAGGCAACGAATGGCAGTTCAATCACATTAATGCTTACTTGTCCACAATAAACCAAACTTCCTGAAAATAATAGACAATATGAAATATCAAAACAATAACAGGGGTATATAATTACACTAAATGTTAATAATTGATCAATCAATTAGAGTTAATTCTTTCATAATAAAGACATGTCATTTTAATGAATCATCAATAAAAAAGATACAGACGTATTATAAGAACAAGCTGGACGACATAGACACGTTGATGGGTAAAATCGAGAGACCAACATTTTTTCAACGTATTACTCATTTGCTGTCATGAAGGCGGGAAATTACGACTCACTCATTTTACCTGTTGATTGTATCATGTGACAACTTCAAATGAAGCAACACATACACAAACACATACAAGAAGCAACATGTTTACACAAACTTGAGAGCAACATAAGGCAGAGCCTAACCCTAGCGGACACACACACGCACACACATTGAAATGGTTTTGTATCTTTTGATTTTCAGTCCAAACAAACGCTCCGGTTACACTAGCGTCTTTTCCTTTAATATGTTACTGTTGGTAATTTGGTAGTATCATAAACTACGAACATGCTTAATGAAGTACTGACGAAAGGTGCCGCTGAGGTTCACAAACATTAGAAACATCTGTTGGTGGTCAAATTCACATGGTTTTATATACTAAAAAGGTGAAACAAAGGTACCATTTTCACACCATTCTAACGAGTGGCTTCAAATACGGCAATTCTTTCCTCATTTCTTCACGCCAATTAAGAGGGAAATAAATATGGTTAACTTGCAATTTTGTTGGAGCGTTTGGAAATCACCATCTACGTGTTTCCCCTGCATGCGTCATGTAAATTTAACGGGATTTCTTGGATGACGGCAGATAAGGGAAAACGTGCTGTGTCAAATCTGAACAAACTGAGCAATACACCCCCGTTTCTGCATAAACTACTGTGTTGTGGGAAATTCCATTTTCCTTTGGGGTTACTATGTAACGAATATGTGATACGTTGAAAAATTGTTCACCTTATTGAGACTGATGGTTGGTATGGTAGCTGTCTATGAGCTAAACTCCCATGGCACAGTTCAGTAACTTCCATTCATCAGTGTATTTAGAAAATACACCCCTGATTTTGGGGTATGATATATGATGCCCAGAGCACACAAGGTCAACTCATGTCAATACATGTACAAGTACAACCCACTGAACTGCGTCTTTGGAGGATGAGCATATTGTAACTCATAGTGGAATTATAAACCTACCGTTACGCGTGTCTATTGAAAATCTTGTCACAGGAGAGTGATTTTGAACAGACAGCCGTATAGTAGAGGCGTAATATGACACGTGTCCTATACAACCTTGAAAAAATTCTAATAAAAGGACTCTTTGTATATTCTGGTAGGCCTATATATGAATAATTACCAAAAAATTTGTCCCGCCTTCTAGTTGCTGCATTGGTCAGCTATTCAAGGTCAAAGGTCAACGACCTTTATACGGCCTATGATGGTTATAACTGCTCATCCAATTGGCATAGAAGCAAAAAGATGGTGTCTATACCCATGTTTTGGGGGTCAATAAACACAATAAAAATAGTCTTGAGGCTTACAAATGAAGTCATCATTATCTTTCAACATAGAAAGCACTTTTAATAAAAAAAAATCCACATAAATTAGCCAATTCTGTACAGTCTGTACAAGTATCAAATAAACCAAAACATTTACTATAATCTATAATGAAAACAGCCAAAATACTATGAAAAAATGTACGGCCTTTCAAGGTGCTGCGTTGGTCAGATATTCAATGTCAAAGGTCAATGACCTTTATAAGGCATGTGATGGGTCATAACTGCTCAGCCAATTGGCCTAGAAGCAAAAAAGGTGGTGTATATACTCATGTTGTTGGGGTCAATAAAAACAAACATATTTTTTAGGCTTACAAATGCAGCCATCATTGCTTTTCAGCATAGAAAGCACTTTTAATCCGAATTTTTACAAGTTTTTCTCAACGTAAATTAGCCAATTCGTCAGTCTGTACAAATATTAAACAACAATATTTGACCTTAATATATATAATAATGAAACAGCTACAATATTATTGTCAAATCAGAGAATATTGTTCTTGGACAGATCCTCGAACTGATGATTCCTGTGTGATTTAATTGTGTGGTACTAGTGATAGACCTTTTTGCATAAAATATTTCATTTGGGTACTATTAAAAACCCCATTACCACTGCTAAATGAGCCAACTCCCGAAATAGTCGGGACATGGCACGCACCAAATATCACGGACCATATCAAGTGAAACAAACAAAAAAACCTTCCAACGACCTTCTTGCAGGTGGAGAATAACAAATTGCTTGAGCGCCATAAGGTTGTGGAAGGTAAGTATTATACTCAAGTGTATTGCCCTCTCACTCCTGAGAGGGAAATACACTGTACTAGTTCTAGCTTCCTTCCACAGCCTTACTTTTGCACAGAATTCCACTGCATGGCTTGATTTTTTTTTTTTTTTTTTTTTTTTTTTTTTTTTTTTTTTTTTTTTTTTTTTTTTTTTTTTTTTTTTTTTTTGCCTAATGCTCCTGGGTCAAGATGCTAGGTCGATCAGCCAAGAGGGATTGGATGGCGACACCCCTCTCCGCTTGACTAACACATGCATCAAATAGACTTGTTGGAAGGTGGAAGTAGAACTCCAACTACATTGTCCAAAATGTCTGGGATGAAGGCATCTTTATAGAATGCCCAGGAGGAAGCTTGAGCTCGAACATCATATGCCATAACCAAGAAGCCAGTCAACCAATCATGGTGTTTTGTGTGCATTTCAGATGACTGAGGAAAAATACATGGTGGCCTCATGTGTCCCTGCGCGGGCGTCTTGCGCTGTCTGTCAAATCCCGGTCTTGCAACTATGGTGAGACATGCAGAAACACCGGTCGGGGTAAAAGAAAGAGTCAAAAACAGTCGCATGTGGAAGATAGAACCTAGTTGCGCTCAAAGCAGTGATGGACCTCGTCCGTAGACAAGGCATGTATATCCGAACCCCTTATGCCCACACTAGGAAGTTCCAGGAAACTAAACTTTCGGTGGGTTAAAATTGTTCGACACCAAGAATAGCAAGACCAATGGCCAATCCCACTCTGGAACCAGGGGAGACCCGATCCGTAACATACCCTTTACCAGATTGGACAAGAGGGAATGAAAGAAACTTTATTGCCCTCACCGAGCCCAGCAGGTTACGGGTCTGGCCTGGGCTGTTCGGTGAAAACGAAACCTCGGACAGTCAGTACACTAAGTTAAACCCACACCTGAAAGACGTCTGAGGAAATTGTCAACCTGGTCTACGGTCTCAGTAATTGCATGGATCAAACTCTCTATCGGCACCCACCTTGCATTGTAAATCCAATAATGCGCTAGTGAATTCGCCGAATAGGAGCAAGGCAGCCTGTTCAGAAAAGATCCCACCCTCAGTGGGCAGTCTGCATAAATGCACCGGACAGGTTCGGAGCATGGTGGTGCACTCTGTGACGAACGCGTCGGCTGGAGGACTCTTACCAGGTCCCCTCTTTTTGGAAGACGGATCTGTTCCCTTACAAGAGATCTACGGCTGGGGAAACCACAGTGCCGGGCCATAATGGGCTACCAGCGGACAGGGCAGTCTAAGACAGGGCCACTCGAGGACTTTTGGATCATGGCAACCTGAGAGAAGCATGATTAAGTATAAGCTATTACTCCGACCGGTCGCTGCCATGGCGTCCCGCTTGACTGCGGGGATCCAGGTTCCAAGAGAGGTCCCTGATAGCCACAGCTGACGATTCATGACTGAGGCGAACAGATCCACGTGTGGACGGTCCACCATCTCGAAGATTGTGCGGCAAACTGAAAGTAGAGCTGCCACTCCACCACGGCCATCTGACTTCTGGCTGTGTCTGCGATTAGGGAACCTCCTTGGAGACTGCGCAAAAGCATTGTCCACTCCCGGAACACGGGAGGCGATCAGCCCGATGTCCAATCTCGGAAACCACGAATAGCCGAAGAATCACCGGCATAGGCTGGGATGATTACACCCTACCTGTTTATATGTCACCACCTTCATATTTGTCCCAGCGGACAACACTTACCTTCCCCCTGAAAAACGGGGAGTCAGGACGCAATGCCAGAAAGACGGCAAATAACTCGAGGACGTTTATGTGGTGAGCCACGGAGGCTGGTTAGCGGCCGCTCCGAAGAGAGGTGAGCCCCCCCACGTAAAACGCATCCATCGTAAGATGTTTAAACGCATCTTGTCAGGGTGTTTGATAGGTCACAGGTAGGCTGAATGGAACTCCTTGCCTCATATGAGTGGCAAAGTCGACCATTGAAGGTCTGAGGTAACCTTCGTCTTCCTGATGGAGGAAGGTGGGGTGTTTACCACTGCCAACAGGTTTTTCATGCAGCCAGCTAAAACACAAATTTGAAACCTAATGGTTGCATCTAATATTTGGACCATCATTTGCTTTCATTTTAGTGCAAAATAATCTGTCACGCCGCCTTACCTTTGGTAGTGGAAGACAAGACTCAGTTTTGGAGGAAGGGGATGGTTGCCACCTTATAATATTTTTCTTTTTCACTTCTATCAAAAATATATATGCTTTATGCACTTAATACCTCCCTGTGTATGTGACAAACCTTGATTTTCCTTTCATAATCACCCCAAAAATAAAAATAGAAATTGGCTTATTTTTAGCAACAAACGGAGAAATCAAGTTTCCCCATGATTATTACTTCATTAAAACATTGCTATGACGTCAAATGGAGGACTATTGGAACGTTTTTGATATCAATGGAAAGAGGAGGCTTATACCAATCCACTTGTATCAAAATCAAAAGGGTCAGAGGCTTTGTAACTAAGAAATCCAAGAAGGTCTTAACCAACACCTTTAAAATGGTTCAAGGGGACGAAGTTTAAAGTACAATTTCATGCAGATAGTGCATACTATTTTGAAAATCAAGGAAGGGGGTGCATTTGATCGTTTTTCCTATATGCTAATTGCGTTTGTTGACCCCAAAAACCTTGGTATAGACACCTCTTTTTGCGCTTTTAGACCAAATGGTTGAGGAGTTATGATCCATGATATGCCTTATAAAGGTCATTGACCTTTGACCTTGAATATCTGACCAACGTAGCTGCCCGAAGGCCGGACAAATTTTTTTCATAATAATTCACATATAGCCCTACAAGAATATACAAAAAGTCCTTTTATTAGAATGTTGTCAAGGTTGAATCGCATATGTCCTCTACTAGTAAGAATACGCGTTCTTGTTAGACGTTTACGGTCTTCGCAACCTCTTCATTACTTTGTGTTGCTGTCAGAACATGTCATCCTGAAATGAGATTCATACGGTAATAAAACACAATGTAATCCTGTTTGTTTAACAGGTTTATAGGACAAAGAAGTAGAGAAAAGACTAAATATGTTGTTATATACAATGTTGCAAAAAGTAAACATTAAATCCTTATTAACACAAAAATAAAAATGGTTTCACAGGCAATTGTTTTAATAGGGGACAACACAAACAGTATAGACCAGTTAACATCTTACGTCACGTCTTTTGTTGCCTGCGAATCCATTCCTGCGAATCGTTATGGCCCACAGTATTAAAACTCTAACAGATACAATTGCCCAGTGTGTACCAGTCAGGCCGACCTATTTCAAGATACCATGCCCTGACATGTTTACAAACATTGCTGTTAACTGATCTATTAAATGTGTATCCCGACCATTAATCAGGAAACTCTTTTTCTTAGGGGCAATTACCTTTGCTTATTCCCTCTGGGAGGTAACGTTAGAGTAATTTTAACACTATGAACATAAAAATTTTAAATATAGATATTGATGGAGTAGTGTAAGCGAAGTCTTTCACCATCCTCTTATGTCCTCTAAGGCATCGCAACCTGCAAATTCAGCATCTTCTACATATACTTTTTTATCAAGACAAAAAAAAAATATAGAAAAGAATATATGACAAAAAAGTGCATTCCTTTTTTGAGCATTATTAAAAATGTCATTTTTGGTCTCAATCTAAAACATAAATGTCTTTGACCATAAAATCCCTTAAGTACAAATGGCCGATTTGACTGATTATTCGTAATGTTATATAATTAGCCATTCAGAGACATGGTAAGAAAAGATTAAAGGCGAATGTCATATAGAAGGGCCATTTTGATTGGTTACTCAGAGGTTATATCATGTAATGAACCAAAAAGAGATATGGTAAGAATCAGCTATGGTCGTAGACATCAGGTGATTAATAATGATAAGGTGGCTGACAAAAATATAGTCAATGTTTAATTTACTCGAAATATCTATCCAAAGAACTATTTCTCGTCAGTTTTCGAAAAATTTAAATGTTCGAATCAAGCATTGCTATCGCTTAGACACTAAACACTTTTAAAATTCTTTTCGTGGATTTTCGCTTGCCAATTATTATGTCGTCTTATAAATTTATTTACCCGTGCCATTTATTGCCTTTTCCCCAATTCCTTTATATCCTTCCCTCGTCTGTTTTCTGTTTCAGGCAATTCCAGAGCGTCAGTTTGCTTTATATACACCGATCAGGTAATGCGATCGAAACAGGATAATCCTTATTTCCTTTCATCTTTTAATATACATAATAGTAATTTTGTGTTTCTTGATGCAGCCTAGGTGTTTTATTATAACTGATTGCGGTGCCAACTTGGTGCCTCTCTAGGCTGGGTTAAAGTAACAATGTTCCTCGCTAGAGGTATTGGCGGCATAATACAAACTCAGTTGAAAAGGCCATCAACATAACGTCAAATTATGGTTTATCAATCATCTGCTTAGTTTGGCCTAGGATGAAAATAATAAACGGCCGGTGTGCAGAGTGATATCTTTGAAGTAACTGAATGAGGTGATGAGGAAGAACGAATTCCACGAGTTGAAAGAAATCGTTCAAAATTTGTTAGTTTATCCGGTGCGGTAGAGAAGCGCTGACAATTCCCCAAGGCCCGACACTGAAGCTGTAAAGATTGTTTGGCTTAATCATTCCGCGGAAGGTGTATTATAACCAACAGAATATAATCTTTGCATAACCCCATTTCTCCGTGCGTTGTGTCAATTCAAATATCGAAATTTAGGGCCGGTTTGTAGTCAATATATTATGTCGAATATTTCATGTCGAATATTTTAGAACATAAGAAAGTAATTCACGAAAGATAAAAGTTTAAATCGGCAAAGATATACGAGATATTGTATCTGTTGCTCGTTTTGACAACACTCAATAAAATTAAGAATCGCGCAATTTAATCTTTTTTCAAATCAGCATTAATATCTTTATTTGTCACCAAAGTATTCAACATCGAATGTTCGCCAGAAGAAAAATCAAATTGTCACCTTTATAGATTTAACTTGAAAACTAACAGTTTGTTGTTTCAAATTATTACTTCATCTGTAGTCCATACCGGTCTGTTGCTTTAATTAAGACATTGAAATTAAGACCTTCATGGAATTAACACCGCAGATGATGCCTCTAGTAGTTCCAACACATTGGAATGGATGTTTTAAAATTGCAGTTCCGGTAGGTAGAGTAAAAACAAAGATTCGTAGTTGTTTCTTTGCCTTTCAACACGGTTCGCATTGTGACTATTATCTTATATATATATATATATATATATATATGATTGTTATGCATTTTTGTTGAGATAGAAAAAAATCAAAATCTCAATCTGAATGTGAGTCAGAAAGAAAGGTCATATTTCATGGTGAAGATGATCCGGAACATTCTTTGTTTGGGAATTATGAAGTGGATGGTTGAGACCTAGTTATCAAGAGGGGCAAAGTAATCTGGCCTAAATCAATTTGGGTCGAGTTTAATGAGATCTTTATCAGTGTGAAATTGAGGTTAGAAAATCATTGTACGCCGTTGTTGGTGAACATAATGATACTCAACTTGTTTTCGTTCGTACACTGTCCTTTCCACCCACATTAAACAGACTCACGTCACAAAACCTATCGATAGGTTTTGCAACTTGAAATTAATGATGGTATTGTTCAGAACTGCCTTGTCCATCCTATGTGGTATTTAGATCATTACACTGCCATGTGCTCTGCTGGGAATGTTAAACCACCTCCTATGAAGGTTGTAAAAACCGCTCGTGATTTTCGTAATCTTTACATTGATCAAGTCAATTCTCTTTGTGCAGTCCCTGTCGATTGTGATGATCCGACAGACTTTGTTATTTTTATGAGACCATTGCATCTTTTGATCTGGGCGAACTTTGCCCTGTTGTCACTAAGAAGCAAACCATTAGGACTTGCCTTCCTTGGTATAATGGTGCGATCCACCAGGAGAGGCGGGTCCAGGTGCGTTTTGAGCATAGATGGCACAAATCACGTTCTGTTGATGACTGTAATTCTCTTATAATTCAGATAAACAAACTTAGTAAACTCATTGCTGATGCTAAACGTGATTTTTTACTGACGAATCACTGTGTTTGTAGTACTAAAGAACATGTTCATAACACTAAAATTCATTTGAAATAATCTTCAAGAGCTTTACCCAGCGCTAACTCTGACGTTGTTCTTGCCATTGATTTCCTGACATTTTGTGGTGATAAGTTTGAAAAGTTCAGGTACAATATGACGGTCAGTGCTGAATTCTCGTCGAGCTAATAGGGAATGCAAAGGCTATATGCAGCTGTTAAAAACAAAGTTCTAATTTTACCAGACTTACATTTTAAATTACGGTAAAACCCACAAAGTATTGAATAATATTCACGCTTTATTTACATATGCCTAACATTAAAATTACCAATTTTGGAAGCAGAAAATGTAAAAAACAGTGGATTAAAAAAATAATTACTACACATTTTTGAACAAAAGGGTAGTATTTCATACGATGACCGTGGATTATCTTTCCGTAATATACGTTCTTTGGTAACTACGTTTTTAACTGTAAGGAATACGAAATCTATGGTAAAAAATGTTTACCTATAAATATGTGTTAAAAATAAACGTCGTAAGTAAACGTCATAAAAAAAAATGCAAAATCTGATTTCCCTATATTTTTAAACAAATAGTTTAAAAAAACTCTTTTCCTCCTTGGTATTATATTTCGTTTATTGAAAAAAAGTATACCAACCCCACTTATTAATATTTAATTTCAGCATCTGCTATCAGTAAAGGTGAATGTAGTGTAGTGGATAAGGTTTAGGACTTGTAATTCTAAGGCCCGGGTTCGAATCTATGTAAGGTTACATGTATTAAGTTGCTTAAGATTGATGATTAATTGGTGCAATAGAATGTGTACATACCATATAAAAACAAAGGTACATAAAAAAATGGTTTTCAAATCTTGTATTTCTTCACGTTTTCCCTTTGTTTATGTCTTTTTTCTCAACATTGCTGGCCTGAAAATATTAAATTTTTTACAAGCCAGTGGTAACGTAAATACAACGATTTTATGATGGCATGAAGCTACAATGTTAAAATGTGGTTTAAGAGGATGTAATACACGTTTTAATTCTTAATATTGTTTAAAACACGTCAAAAAAACAACAACACAAAACGGCGAAGGCTGAGATTTTACGCTGTTATTTTACGTTCCGCAATGGTTTCGTATTTTTACGGGGGGGGGGGGGGGGGGTGGGGGGGGGGGGGGGGGGGGGGGGGGGGGGGGGCCGGGTGGGGGGGGACTCCAGTTATTTTACGTTCTGCATGTAGTGAGTCCCATCTGCCAGTCAAAAATGCCTGTTTTTATACAAAGTTTATTTTTTAAAACAGTTGTGCCCAGTTTTAAAGGCACTCTCTGACTGCCATTTCAAAACCATCAGTCGATCTTTCCAATACCCAACGTCACTTCGATTGAACCTCACCCATATTTCTTGTGCAATATTCTAACATTATTATTTTGTTACGGAAAAATTGAGGGCGCCATCATCGGGGGAATCTTTGATTCAGCCTTTAAAGTGCTATAGGGCAAGTTGCTAATAATCATTCAAATTCATTGCCAAAGTTATAGGCCCATATTCCAAGTCAAGGTTCAATAACCAGCATGTTGGTGATGATGATTGGTAGCCTTTCCAGTCTAAAATACCAAAGCTCACCATTCCACTGAGTCTGCCCTTCTCCAGGTTAAAAATTCCCTTCAAGCATTGGATGCTAATGAGGCTGTCTTGTTCGTATTGCTTGACTTGCGTGCTGCTTTGATAGCTGTTGACTATTTGCCATTTTGATTAAAAGCTTGAAAACCAGTTTTGGTTATCACGGGAAAATTACTCTCTGGCTGGAGCATATTCTTACTGTTCGAAGTAACCGAGTAATGGTTAACAATGAAATTGTCCAAGCAGCATATTTTGCAAACTACTCTGTTCCTCAGGGCTCCATGGTAGGCCCGCAAGGTTTCATTATATACTTATCCAATCGGTGATATTGTAGGAATCCACGATGTTAAAATTTCACTGTTGTAATGGATAACTCAACTTTTCTTTGGGTGGATCCAAGATTCCAGCGCTTGAGAGCGTGCTCTTTGAAAAAAACTTTCAGCGGTATATCTGACATAACACCTGGAGGTGCAAAAACATAACTGCAGATGAAATCAAAGAAAAGATAGCAAGTCACGAATGCTCCAATGCCAGCTACAAAAATATGAAACACGAAGGTGACCAACAGGGTAATAAGGATACTGAGCTTCATTGAGATATCTGCAACGTACCCTCTACAAAAAAATTTAATGAACGTGGATGATCTTATGTTAAAACAAATGTGCATGGTTCATATAAAAAAATTTATAGCTTGTAATATAAACTATCGGCATCTAACAAAACTCAAACATATCTGATGTACAGGAAAAAAATGTTGAGAGTGTACAATCTAATTCAACAGCAAAAAAACGTGTATACCATCCAGGCATCCAATATACAACCAACTTATACATCTTGCCTTGATGAACTAAAATTTGGTTTGTTAACCCAAGATATTGGAAAATATTATATATAAAACAAATTTTTTATAAAATTTGGATTTTGTAAATTGTCTTAAATTTGAGGATACTTTAAACTCAGTGAGGGCTACTGTTTATTATCTAAGGCATTTTAGTGATTTGCCAATAAGGAAAAATCACCAAAATATCACTAAAAAAAATTTAAAAGGAAAATAATTTTGTACCAATTAAGTGTAACTTTGGTCCAATAACAAGTGATTAAGACCAAAAAAAATGATAAGAATGATGGTTGGCTATTTATTTATTAATTAATATATTTACCACTTTTGACCCATATTTTCACAGGGGTAACACAGGTAAACTACTTTTTCAGTAGGGGCCCAAACATTAAAAATGAATTATATTTGTAATTTGTGTATGTAGGCATTGAGGTAAAAAGATTGCTTAAAGGTCCCAGGAAATGATATAAACCTACTCCAAATCTTTTTAAGGGGAAATATTAAAAAAAAAAAAAAAAAACAGGGCCAGAAAAAAAGAATACCACTACCAGTGACATCAGTTAGTATCATTATTGATTGTCGTCAGTGTTCTGAATAGATTCACACCCCAGTCACTGGAATTTTCTAATTACTCTCTCAAAAATCCAAATAGCACCCCAATTGATGTCATCCCCAAGCCCAAATAATGAATGCTTTCCAGCCCCTCCTTGTAGGACTTGACACAAACAAACATTCAATTCTATTGCATTTTCTGGGGGACCTTTAACGGTGAAAAAGCCACCCCAAAAAACTGAGCTGGTTTAACCATCTTAACAAAGAGAAAATGGAATTCCCTAATTGCTATATTAAGAATTTACTGTGCTGTTTACATGTTGGGAATATTCTGGAGAGGGGCTACTAGAATGTTGTTGGTGAATTTCTAGTATGGGTCAAACAGATAGGTAATATCTCCAGTATGATGTCAATGGGTCTACTTTCTATTGTACAATGTTAGCATGATAACTGTAAGGAGCTAATTTGAGAAATTAGTATTTGATATTAATAATAGCACTGGTCTAAAAGAACTTGGTCAGCAATATTTGGTGGATCTGGAGTGTTTGGTTTGAACTTTGATTTAATACAAAGATTAACATTTATTTTTGCTACCAACATCGCTGTCGTCTTTGAAGCCCGAAAGGAAGGGGTTCCATTTTTTGTGGTCGTAAAAGTGGAACCAACACAATTCATTTTGGTGATGCGGGTAGAAGAGCTAAAAGCCCATGAGGTCGGTCTCCTTCTGGGCTCTTAGAATCTATGATAAGACGCACTGTCTATCCTATGACGGTTTTGGGAAAGGATGCTGCGGAGCTAAACGAATGTTCATAACTTGTGATTCTTTCTTTTCCTCCTTCTCCGCGTTAGAACCCCTTCGTATTTCTTTGGTATAAAAAATGAATTCGGTTTCTGGTAAAAAAACAGCGATCCTGCATGAGTGGTGACAGTAATCCTGTGCTGAGCTCCCCCTATGCGATCCTAGAATGTATGATAAAACGGTCAGTGTCCATTATACTGACTGTTTTTGGGATGTTGGAAAGAAGCTACTAGATAAACCAACGTTCCATAACTTGTGATTCTTTTCGCCCCGTGTTAGACCCCTTCGGATTTCTTTGCATGAAATTAATTCGGTTTCTGGTACAATCTGGTTCTGCCGAGTTTGATGCTGTAGGTCCGACCAAATCAATCCGCTGTAATAATATAACGTTTCTGTCCGTCGTTACCCTATTAATGGGCACGTAGGCACTTAGGCCTCAATCGGTATATACTTCGGTTCTCTCAAGCAATAGAGTTCCGTTTCCGGCGCTTGTATAGTCGCCCCCCCGGTGAAGATTTTAGTAATTTGAACTCGCTGAGATTGCGTATGCTAACATCTACCCGGCCCCTTTTTTTTGCTTTCTTTGGCGCGCAGTGACCATCCTCAGCATTCTGGGTATAACCATTTTTTCGTCCTGTTCCAACTATAGCCATTCAGAGTCGTATCGACGAGCGTCATTTTTTTAGTAAGCATAGGATTTTGACCTAAAAAGTAATAGTAAACGACGCGTTTAAAGTTAATATTTGTTTCTGTTTCTATTTTATATATATATTTTTTTTAATGATTATACTCGCCACTTTGTGGGTTAGAAACTTTGGTAGGTAAATATTGGTGATTCGCAAAGGTTTTATCATTATAATAGGAAATCTAATTTACAAAATGGCCAGACGAGACGCAGTATAGAGATGTTATTTTTTGTTATTTAAGCGTTGGTGACCTAACCGACAACCTCGTCCCTCCAGTCCACACTTACCCCCGCCCCCCAAAAATAGAGATTTTGGTATAAGAAGAAAATTCATGTTTTTGTCATTATCCCAGGGAAATTCAAGGCCTTGGAAATGTGTTTCATTTTGATGTTATAAACAAAAAAAGTTATCTACACACTAGCTCACGCACACTATCCTACTGGCGAATTTGGGATACATTTTTGCCCCTACTAGGGTACTATCCAAACAGATGAAACGATTTAAGTCAAAATTAGTAAACAGATGGTTTTAGTAATATCCTTCCACGTGAGGGTTAGCATTCTACGAAAAATCGGATCATGATATAACCTATGGAAAAGAATAGACAAGAAAATATGCATTCCTTTTTCAGCAGTTTTGTAATGTTGATTAAAGGTTCGTTCATATCTCACTGCATCTGTGTTGCGGTAAGATTGTTGGCCGAACTGCGGTCTATACCCAAAATACTGTATTGCGGTACCGCAATAAAGTTAAATTGTCGTTTATTGCTTACTTCCCATTTCCGTCGTCCATAATACCCTCTTGTCTGTGCTATGGATTTTAGGCAGTTTCAGAGTGCAGAATTTTTATTAAACATATCAAGCAAGTAATGCGATAGTCATTGAAACATGATTATCCATATTTCGTTTCACCTTTCAATATACATGATAGTAATTTAGTATGTCTTGGTACAGCGCACGTTTTTTAATCATAGATAATAGCAGTGCTTACTTAGTGTCTCTAGGCTGGGTTAAAGTAACAACTTTATGAGCAGTGCTACTGAAGGCATAATACAAAATCAGTTGAAAATGTCATCGACATAACGACAAATTATCGTTAATCAATGATCTGCTTACTTTTGCCTAGGATGGCACATGGCCTGTGTTTAGACTGATGTCGTTGCAACAACTGAAGGTGACGAGGAAAAACGAATCCCCACAAGCCATATGGAGCTATTCAAAATTTGTTAGTTACCTAGTGTTTTAAAAAAGAGCTGACAATTCCTCAAGGCGCGACCTTAAATCTAGTGTTAAGATTGTTTGGCTTAAACGTCCATGGAAGGTGTATTATAACTAAAGGGGTACAGTCTTTACGCAACTCTGACACTATAGTCAGTAGGGTATTTCAGACTCTTACTCTAGATCGGCGTATGCTGATCAACAATACTAATGAATTAGAATAATTGTTGACCAAGACGTTGAAGGAGTTAAAGGTAGTAATTCTCAGGTATCAATATCATGTCTCAAATGCGCAAGAAAGGATATTTTCTCAAAGTAGAAAGAATCCACTACCTCATACGTGACTTCTAACAAAAGGTGCTTCCGGTAGTCTGTCATTGAATTCAATACCACTGTGTGACCTCAAAATACAGAAATACTGAATTTACCACTCAAGGGGGATCTACATTTGGCGGACTATTTTATATCATCAATTTGATCATCCTAAACAGATTCAAGAAAACGCTTAAGGTTATGTCACTTGCGGCGGCAAGTCCATTTTTGTCTTTATATTCTAATTTGCAATTTCTGAAATCTTCAAACAATCATATACTTTCTTAAATAGGGGTTGTTATAAAGATTCTGCCTTCTATATAATAGCTGTTTAAAAGCTTAAATGTTTTGATAAAGTTTGAAAGACTGAATAAGAGTTCTTAACTTTATGCCTATAACACATTATTATAGGCTTTAAATCACAACTAGTTTAACCCTTTACCGACAACATTGTTTAAAAACCTAATGCATTTTATTGCTTAAGAATTTAAATAAGAAATATTTTACAATGGTTTAATTACTCCGTGTTCGTTAAATGATCTGGAATTGGAAGGTGATTGTATATCGTGTGTTGTGTCGTCGTAACGACGGTTTGATATAATGTTTTTGCAACACTTGGAGTCAAACGTCCAAATCATTTACTCATCACAAAATAACCATGATGACCGTCCACACCCACACGCCCGGGATGTCGACAGCATTAATGGCCTTATACGAGTAACTCTGACTATAAATGTTAGCATCTGATTATCAAAATATTATAGGTTCATGTATAATTTGAGTAAGAGCATTAACCTTTTCGAATTCAGTACCAAGGATTGTTGTTATATGCAATACATGTTTCAGATTGCCCATGTAAACAAAAGCGTAAGGTTTTTAATATAAATGTATCTCCGTGTTTCGAGATATATAATATATATATTTCAGATACCAAATTGATATTTGTGAACATGAAGCACATGTCTCATAAACGTTTCCTTCAGCCATTGATAATCGAAACTGATCTAGTTATATTATTTAAAATTTCACTATTACACCATACTTCTATGTCCCAAACCGACGAAATGACCCAATTAATAGCAAAGCAAAGTAATTCAGAAACCACTCGGCACATTGATTTTGCTTGCACGGATCTATTTTGACGGGTGTTCCTGATCAACTATAAAATAATTACAGATTCAGATTTTTTGTAAGAACATCATTCAGCAGGGTAGTTGGTATTCCTGAACAGACACGGCTGAGCAATGCAGTCACAAATAGCCCAGAGGCACTTTAATTAAATCTGTATCAAATCGGAAAATATGTGATCCATAAGTATTTCGTGAGAAGCTATGTGTCCCATTTGCAGCTATTAACACTATGAAGTACCATATTTTACTTAATAGTGCACCACAGGCACTTTAATAAAACAAGTGCTCTATGTTTCACCGTATATAAGTGTGTTGACACAGAACTTCAACACATTTAAAGTAGACTAAAGAAGTAATAAGCATAGTGTATCAACTAAGCAAACGTGGCGTTTAGGTTCTTGTTGCTTGTAAGGCCACCCCTTACAAAGAGGTGCTGGAAATTATCTCCCGCTATCCAATATTAGCTGTCTTCAAGATCAAAAAGAGAATTAAGGAACGTCTAAATTCCAATTACCTGCTTGACAATTTTTAATTAGTATACAAGATTTACTGCGTATGAAGATTGACATCTTAAAGGCTATTGAATGGCAAAAATGCTGTCGCTATTGAATTACTTACGAGAGCTTTCTGTATCTATCATCTATGTCTAGGGAGAGTGCTGTACTTAGATTAAGGAGCAATGTACAATTCAAAATGAGGATGAAATGGGTATTCATTTTCATCAGGGAATCACCTCATCTCATCAGGGAGTTGTGGCGGTCTCAACCCCATGAAAAATATTCTTTGTGAGCAAATGAGATATTCGCGCATAGGCTTTCAGTCCGCGTGCGGATAAGCAGAGTTCGTGCGCGAACTTACTCCGGTGTGATTTCTGAGCTTGAGCATATTTTATTCGGATCTCTTGTTCAAAGTTGCTATCTCTGGATGGCAGATACAATCTGGGTCGTGCCAGATCTTTGATGTTGTATGGCCTACAAATCTAATCCGCTGTAATAACTATACGTTTGTCACGTCGGTACCTATTGATGGCACGTAGGCACTTATTCCTCTAATCGATAATATCGGGGTCTCTTCAGTAAAAGAGTTCCGTTTCCGGCCCTTGTATACGAATTCTATCTTGTGAAGGATTTTATGCAAATTTGAACCCCGCTGAGATTGCGTATGCTAACGTCTACCCAAATGGTAGTATATAACTTCTGATGGCAAATTACATCCATTCCTGACATTATTTTGAGGACGGCTTTTTTGCTTTTGGCGGAGCAGTGACCATTCTGGACATTACCATTTTTTTATCTCCTGTTGCGTTGTTTTTAGTATACCTAGGATTCCGACTTAAAAAGTAACAGTAGGCGTTAAAGTTAATATTTGTTTCTATTTTAATATAAATGATGCATGATTATGCTTCACCACATAGGGTTAGAAACTTTGATACGGTAAATTTTGGTGATAATAAGAAATCTAATTTACAAAATGGCGTCACTCGCTACTTGAGACGAGCCGCAGTATAGATATGTTATTTTTGTTATTTAAACGTTGGTGACCCAATCGACAACCTCGTCCCTCCAGTCCCCACTTAACTCCCGTTAAACGTCCTAAATGTGATCGACAAATGACTACAGAAAGATCACAAGTGTCACAGCCCTTTTGGACAAGTTTACAACAGCGAAGGGAAGCTTCAAGACTATCCATGATGTTCAAAATCCATCACAAAGAGGTTGAGGTCATCATTCCTGAGTACTACATGCCATCTAAAACCTCCTCCGCCAAGACCAGGAACCAGCATTCTGGGCAGTATACTATCATCACCCCCAGGACCGATGCATACAAATATAGTTTCTACCCAAGGACCATCTCTGCTTGGAACAAGATCCCACTCTCCACAATAACTGCACCGACTGTCCAGATATTTAACAACTTCGTCCAGACACCAGCTTCCAGCATGCAGGCCGAGTTGTACACAGGCTCAGGTTCTACACCAGCTGGAGGGTCGGACAGCTAGTTCAATACCAAGTCTTGTTTTTACTTGCACCTTGTTTTGTGTGTTTGTGTACCAGTCTATTTGCTTCATTGGTGGTGGGCGTTTATAATTTTGATGTTCTACTGCACTGGATGTGACGTCTGCACACTTGGCGTGATACCAATTCATTGGTCTACCAAGAATCTACGTAGAGATAGAGATAGAGACACACTAGCTCACACACACTATCCTATGGGCGAATTAGGGTTACATGTTTGCCCCTACTAGGCTATTATCCAAACGGATGAAACGATTCAAGTCAAAATTAGTAAACAAAATGGTTTGGGTAATATCCTTCCACGCGAGAGGTTAACATTCTACGAAAAATAGGATCGTGATTAGGTCATCCACCTTTAAAAATATAACCTATGGAAAAGAATAGACAACAAAAGAATGCATTCCATTTTCAGCACTTTTGTAATGTTGATTAAAGGTTCGTTTATACCTCACTGCATCTGCGTTGCGGTAAGATTGTTGGCCGAACTGCGGTCTATACCCGAAATACTGCATTGCTGTACCGCAATAAAGTCTTCTTCTTCTTAGCGTGTCCACAAGCCATTAGTAATGGCTTGTGGTGGTGTCAGGATTTATTCAACTGAGTAAGCTGATCCTGGGGCCCCGTGTATCCATGATACGGCCGCTCCTAACATGGCCCGCTGCATGTTGAGACTGGGGGCGGATTGGGAACAGTCAGGGGTCACCCTACTCTTACTCGGCACTGACTGCGATGTACATGTACAGTTGTGACTCTCTGCACACGGGACCGACGGCTATTGCAAGTATATTCCACAATAGAACAGAAAAACCTGTTTTTTCGTCGATTAACCTGGTTTTTTGATCGAAAAACCAGGTTTTTGATCGAAAAACCAGGTTTATCGATGAAAAACCAGGTTTATCGACCGAAAAAAACAGGTTTTTCCGCAGATAATACTTTTCTTCTTCTCTTCTTCATCTTCACTGATAAACTGGTTTTTTTTCAAACGAAAAACCAGGTTTTTCGAATTCGATTGTCTTAGTTTTTTTGAAAAACTAGGTTTCTCGAATTCGAAAAACCTGGTTTTTCGATTGAAAAACCAGGTTTATCAAATAAAAAAACTATGACAATCGAATTGAAAAACCAAGTTTATCGGCGAAAAACCAGGTTTCTCGGTCGATAAACCAGGTTTATCAAAAACTCTGACAATCGAATTTGAAAAACCTGGTTCTTCGATTGAAAAACCAGGTTTATAAAAAAAAAATGACAATCTAATCCGCTGTAATAACTATCTACGTTTTGTCACGTCGGTACCTATTGATGGCACGTAGGCACTTATGCCTCTAATCGATAATATCGGGGTCTCTTCAGTAAAAGAGTTCCGTTTCCGGCCCTTGTATACAATTCTATTTGGTGAAGGATTTTATGCAAATTTGAACCCCGCTGAGATTGCGTATGCTAACGTCTACCCAAATGGTAGTATATAACTTATGATTGGACAAAGACAATCCATTCCTGACATTATTTTGAGGACGGCTTTTTTGCTTTTGGCGGAGCAGTGACAATTCTGGACCTTACCATTTTTTATATGCTGTGCGTTGTTTTTAGTATACCTAGGATTACCGACTTTAAAAGTAACAGTAGGCCGTTAAGTTAATATTTGTTTCATTTTAAATATAAATTCTGAATGATTATGCTTCACCACATAGGGTTAGAAACTTTGGTACGGTAAATTTGCGTGTGATAATGTGATAAAAGACATCTAATTTCCACAAAATGGCCTCAACCTCGCTACTTGAGACGAGCCGCAGTATAGATATTGTTATTTTGTATTTAAACGTTGGTGACCCAACGACAACCTCGTTCCCTCCAGTTACCACTTAACTCCCGTTAAACGTCATAACTGTGATCGACAAATGCTACAGAAAGATCACACGTGTCACAGCCATTTGGACAAGTTACAACAGAGAAGGGAAGCCTTCAAGACTATCCATGATGTTCAAAAATCCATCACAAAGAGGTGAGGTCTCAAGTCAGGAGTACTACATGCCATACTACAACCCCTCCGCCAAGACCAGGAACCAGCAGTATGGGCAGTCTACTATCATCACCACAGGACTCGATGCATACAATATAGTTCTACCCAGGACCATCTCTGCTTGGAACAAGATCCCACTCTCCACAATAACTGCACCGACTGTCCAGATATTGAACAACTTCATCCAGACACCGCTTACAGCATTGCAGCCGAGTTAGTTGTACACAGGTTCAGGTTTACACCCAGCGGAGGGTTTCGGGACAGGCTAGTTCAATACACAAGTATTGTTTTACTTGCACCTTGTTTTGTGTGTTGGTGTTTTGTACCAGTATAGTTGCTTCATTGGTGGTGGGCAGTTTATAATTTTTGTGTTCTACTGCACGGATGTTGACGTCTGGGACACTTGGCGTGATCCAATCATTGGTCTACCAAGAATCTACGTAGAGATAGCAGATTAGAGGACCACTAGCTCCACACACATCTATGGGCGAATTAGGTAAATGTTTGCCCCTATACTGGGCTATTATCCAAACGGATGAAACGATTCAAGTCAAAACTTGTAAACAAAATGGTTGGGGTAAATACTTCCACGCGAGAGGTTAACATTCTACGAAAAATAGGATCGTGATTAGGTCAATCAAACTTTAAAAATAAACCTTTTTGTTTTTAATTAATAGACAACAAAAGAATGCATTCCATTTCGCAGTTTTGTAATGTTGATTAAAGGTTCGTTTATACCTCACTGCATATTGCGTTGCGGTAAGATTGTGGCCGAACTGCGGTGCGGTCTATACCCGAAATAATGCATTGCGTACCGCAATAAAGCTTCTTCTCTTAGCGTGTCCACAAGCCATTAGTTAGTAATGGCTTGTGGTGGTCAGGATGGATTTATTCAACTTGAGGAAGCTGATCCTGGCGCGTGTATCATGATACGGCCGCTCCTAAAACTGGGCCGGCTGCAGTGAGAATGGGGCGGAGTGGAACAGTCGGGGTTTACACCCTTTTACTCTTACTCGACATGGACTGCGATTGTACATTGTACGTTGTACTCTCGGCACACGGGACCGACGGTATGCAAGTATATTCAAAAATAGAACAGACAAACCTGTTTTCGTCGATTAACTTAAACCTGTTTTTTTCGATCAGAAAGAACCAGGTTTTTGATCGAAAAAACCAGGTTTATCGATGAAAAACCAGGTTTATCGACCGAAAAACAGGTTTTTTCGCGATTAAAAACTTGGTTATCACTGATAAACCTGGGTTTTCAAACGAAAAACCAGGTTTTTCGAATTCATGATTGTCTTAGTTTTTTGAAAACCAGGTTTCTCGGTCGAAAAACCTGGTTTTTCACAAACTGTGAACAATTCGAATTCGAAAAACCTGGTTTTTCGATTGAAAAACCAGATTTATAAGTTGACAAAATTAAGTTTATCGTCGAAAACCAGGTTTCTGGATCGAATAAAAAACCGGGTTTTTCGAAAACTATGACAATCAACTTCGAAAAACCTGGTTTTCGATTGAAAAACCAAGGTTTATCACACACTATGACAGCGATTCTCATCGGAAAAACCGAATTTCCTAACTATAGTAAATGGGTATTTATGGCACACTACAGGAGCTCTTGAGCTAGCAGCGCGCGCGATAGACTAACTGTCAACATTAATATCAGCTTGTTAATTTTATCATATCAGTCAATTAAATCAATCAAAGAAGCGATATGTCGTAATAAAGAATAAATAGTATTATCATACATTGATATATGTGATTTAGTGACTTTGTGAGAGTGGCTATTGCTACGCTATAAAGTCTATAACGAACCTCAGCATTCGAAATGATGACGTTTCAAAATGCACTACATAACTATAGGCTAGTTGGCTTTCTTCCGCACCGAGGACAGAAATTGATGCGTATATACAAGAACTCAACGATTCCTGGAATTCGATTGGCATAGTTTTTTTGATAAACCTGGTTTTTCGATCGATAAACCTTGTTTTTCAAAAACATGACAATCGAATTCGAAAACCTTTCAATTGAAAAAAATAAAAAACTTAAAAAAAGCAAAAAATAAAAAAACTATGACAATCGATTGAAAAACCAGTGATCGGCACAAACCATGTTTTCTCGGTCGATAAACCAGGTTTATCAAAAACTCTGACAATCGAATTGAAAAACCTGTTCTATCGATTGAAACACCAGGTTTTATAAAAAAAAATATGACAATCGATTGAAAAACCAGTTTTATCTGCGAAAAACCAGGTTTTTCGCTCGATAAACTTGGTTTATCAAAAACTAGACAATCAAATTCGAAAAACCTGTTTTTCGATGAAAAACCAGGTTTTTCGACGAAAAACAGGTTTATCTGTTATATTGTGCAATATACGTGCCATAGATGGCTTAACGTCCCCTCCAAGGACGGTTGGCCTTTCATGATTCATTTGCCAAATTCCAAGTGAACCAGGGAGGAGAGCGGTTAGGTTCGTTAGCAGATTAAATCCAGAATTGAGTTTCCGAATAAATCCAAACAAGTGACCCCACTGGGATTAGAACCGAGATTTTTTTGGTAAATTTGCGCCACGCACAGGCAAGCACCCTAACCGCAAGGCTATGCTCTCCCGCCTAAAGTTAAATTGTCGTTATTGCTTACTTCCCATTCCGTCCGTCTCTATCCCTTCTTGTCCTGTTTCCCATGTTTTTTAGCAGTTTTTAGAGCGCACATGTTTTCATTAAACATACAAGCATGTATACGTAGTCATTGAAACCAGGGACCTTACTTTGTTTCACCTTTTCAATATTAAATAGTAATTTACTATAGTCTTGTTTTTTTAATCAGAATATATCGGTGCTTATGTAGTGTCTCCTAGACGATTAAAGTACAACTTTTATTAGCATTGGTAGTGATGGCATAATACAAAATCGGTTGAAAAGGTCATCGACATAAAGCAAATCATCGTTTAATCATGATCTGCTTAGTTCTGCCGAGTGATGCAAATGGCCTGTGTGCAGAGTGATGTCGTTGGCAACAATTGAAGTGACGATGAAAAATTGACTCCCCACAAGCCATATGGAGCTATTCAAATTTGTTAGTGTCCCTAGTGTTGTAAAAAGATGACCAATCCCCCAAGGCGTGACCTTAAATCTGGTGTTAAGATTGTTTAGCTTTAAACGTCCCGGCAGGTATTATAACTAACGGGTACTCTTTATGCAACCCTGTTGAAATCTCTCCTGCTTTGTGTCCATTCAAATACCGATCAATTCTTTGAAAAACAAGACACTATCATTGGCTATTGTCAGTAGGTATTTCAACTCTACTCTAGATCTAGTACCAACCATACTAATGCATTAGTAATGTTGATGGTTAATGGCTTGTGGTGGTGTCAGAATTTTTCAACTGAGTAACCTTATCCCGTGCCGCGTTATCCATGATCCGGATCGCCTCATGGCCCGCTTTTGAAACCTGGGGCGGGTTGGGAACAGGCAGGGGTTTGCACCTCCCTACTCTTATTCGATACTGACTGCGATGTACCTATACAGTTGTGACTCTCCGTTACACGGGACCGACGGCTAACGTCCCCTCCGAAGGACGGGATGCTTTCATGATTCATTTGCCCAATTCCAAGTGACCATGGGGGGGCGGTGTTCTGTATTTAATCAATTAGCGTGTAGACAGATTAAATCCAGAAAGAAATTGGCACCCGGGTAAATCCCAGCAAGTGACACAACCCCACCGGGATTCGAACCCGGAGTTTTGGAGTAAATGTGCCTCCACAGCAAAGCACCATACGATAGGCCACGCTCTCCTCAAATCAAATAAAATGTTAATCAAAGAGTGCTCTACTTAGCTTAAGGAGCGCACCCCATGTACAATTCAAAATGCGGTTTGAATTTGGGTAAAGTTCATTGTCATCAGGGAATGACCTCATGTCATCAGGGAGTTGTGGCGGTCTCAAACACATGAGGAATAGTCTTTTTTGCGGAAATGAGATATTGCGCATAGGCTTTTCACGGTCCGCGTGCGAATGGGGCGGAGTTCGTGCGCGAACTTACTCCGGTGTGATTTCTGAGCTTGAAACACTTATTACTTCGGATCTCTTGGCAAAGTTGCATCTCTAGATGGCAGATAATGATGAACTCTCAAGAACTCCAAACATGACACCTAACTTTTATAATACCAGTATGGTCGAGCATGGCTCAAGATCTTCCAGCCTTTCTGTACTCTGGTTCACATTTTCTGCAGTAAAAATAAATAGAGGAAAACAACAACTCAGAGTCTTTCGCCAGTGCAATTAGTCCTGGACTATGAGTTCTTTGTGAAAGGGACAATGTTTCTATTCTTCAGGGACATTACGGTGGCCCTTCAGCAAGCAATTGTTTTCGATCCTGCAGTTACAAGTTTGGCTTCGGGTTCTGCTGCTTGGGTGTTAATTATTGGTTGCTGTGTTATGTTCTTGTTTGGGCCGGTCCACATTTGATTTAGTTGGCATGAAACTATTAGACAGCTTTATGGTTGGTTTCAACCTTTAAATCAAGAGGTGGGCTGTACAAAGTGAGGTTCTCTTTCTTATATGGTTTTGAGCTTCTTTGTTCATTCGGCTTCTATACGAGCTAATAAGCCGTATTCACTTTTTTTAGTGTTTCTTTGTATTAGGTATGGTTTGGTAGACTAGGCTTCTTGTCCTAACGAACATATGATTGTATCCAATTGTTCTGTAAGGAATATTAGATGTTTTAAGTTTATTTAAGCGATTTATAATCTTCAGTTGATGAGACCCAACCTAACGTTGTTATAGTGGGGGACTTAGTGCACAGATACTATGTGAGTGTGCAAATCGGTAAAATTGTGAATTTGGTACACAAGTACCTTTATGCATGATAATCAAAAAAAATGATGGAAGCACTTGCCAACCCCTCTTTCATGGCCCCCAGCTTGGGATTCAGGTTTACACCAGGGGGAAAATGTGTCAATGTCCGATTGTGTTGAAAAACACACCATGAGTCGTCTGGTACAAGGATTCCAAAAGGTTTAGTTTATACTACCTTGACTTATAGTTTAGGAATTAGGGTAAAACACTGTAAAAATGGTAAAAAAGTCAATTTTGGTTTGTACAGGGTTCAAAAATTAAAGTTGCTCCAATTTTTGTATAAAATGTGGTTCAAAATTTGTGGTTTAGCTCATAGAATGAAATATAGGACTGTTTTGACGATCTTACGTGTCCTGGTTATTAACCAAATTGGCGAATAAAGTCAACAGCTATGGCCAGCTATGGGATTCTCTTGAACCTTAGTGACCTATTTTGTTGGATAACGTGAAACTAAGACAAACGGAATAAGGCCCAACTATTCTTTAGTTCAATCCTTAGCTAGGGAGGAAAACAATGGCACCACATTATTAACTGAATCAAAGCAACTTTTAACTTTTGACCCATGTAAACACCCAAAATTGACTCCTTTCACCAGTTTTACAGTTTTACCCATAACTCCGGAACTATAAGCCATAGATAGTGTAAACTATACCTTTTGGAATTCCTCGTGACCAGACACACCATGGTTGTAACTTTTTAACACATTCAGACCATTTTAAAATTTTGACCCCTTGTTAACCTTGAAACCCAAGATGGGGGGCTATTAAGGGGTTTGGCGAGTGCTTCATCAATTTTAGGATTATCATGCCTAAAGTACGTGTGTGCAAAAATTCACAATTTTATCGGAAAGCGCACACTCTTAAACTACAGGCCCTGCTATTAAGACTTGACATAAATACTATACTTATACTACAGATGATATAAAGGTTAATTGTTTTTTAGGTAAATAAGTGGGGGGGGGGGCGAGGCTATGATCATGAAACCCTCTAAGTTCATATGCCAAACAAAAATTAAAATTGCTGGGACCAGGCTTCATGCTTCAATTCGTCTATGGAGCCCGGATGATACCTGCCGGACTACGGTTACTTTCACACCGGTGCAAAAGGAGCTAAGTCCACCGGCAACCAAAGTCGGGCTCCATAGACGATTAAAGAAAAAAGCGAGAACTAACATGAAGAGTCAAGGAATCGAGTACCCTATTCTGTACCGTTGTAGGTGGAATGTGAGTACGGCGGAATATAATTACGTTCACACCGGTCACCGGTTGAATGCTTTGAAATAGGTCACAAAACATATTCGATATACTGTAAATTCTGGCAGAGATCTCAACACCCTGATTTTCAGTGGCAGAATTGCCACAAACTGCCACGAACTCTTGATTGTTTATATATATTTTTACAGAATGTAAACACCCAAATTGTTTCAAAATTTGTGGAAGTGATTCGTGTAAGGGTCAGTTTATTATGTCTGAATATTTTATCATGCCAAATTATGTCCAGCCAATAGGCATTCAGCTGGTTTAATGTTTTCCGTATCAAGGACTAGAGGTTCCATGTAGAGGAATGGGATGCTATCCTACAGGAGCGTATAATCAGACTGGTAGGCACATTGCGGAAGGTACGTTGCGGGTGCATAATGGACGTTCCACTCACGTTCACTTAAGGTAAGCGACTTGTAAGGCGCCAAGAATTTGCAATATTTTTTTTCACTTTGGCAGCTAACATTGAGAAAGTATCTGTTGGGTATATTTGCCCTATTGGCATCTTCTCGTGGTTACAGGAAGGGGCAATTCCCACCACACACTTCAATGAGAGACAACATTCCAGATTCTACAAGTGTAGGTATACCTTACATAATTTAATTCAATTGTAATTTTATCCATTTTTAAAGATATTTTAACTCAGTCAAACAGTCTATAAGACCTGACCTTTGCTGAATAAACATTTGACCGTTAGCTTTTTTTCTGTATATCTCCATACGATGCCTTTTACAGACAGGTCACCATTAACTTTTTTACTCATTGGTAACACACGAAACAATTTGACTTAAACTAAACGTTATTGGACCAGTACTTAAAATTACATTTGTAGAAAACATTTGACCCCCTCCGTGGTGAAATTGCCGAATTTTCCAGAGGGACGGTGGGCCGTCAAACTTCTCAATGTCCTTTGAAGTTAAAGGATGACTCAGAGATTTCCCGATGAGGGCGCCCTCAATTTTCAAACAAATTGGTGTTTTTTGCATGACAAATGCTTGCCATATACTAATCACTGTGTGAAAATAGCTATGCTCGAATCGAAGTCCTTAATATAGAAAAATCACATCTTTGTTTTAAAAATTTCCGGATCCGGAAATTTTGTTATACACAGTATCATATGGCACTGTTTTATATACATATAAATGTTTACTGCATCAAAAACGAAAAATTCCGATTCATCTCAACTTTGGAATTGAGCATTATAGGTGAATATCTTTGTTCTTAGTGAATATTTTAATTTATATATTAAAAAAATTATATTCAGAAATTCTGAGTCAGGACGTTAAATCAATCGTCAACCCTTACTTGCCAAGATTCGTACGGAATTGAGGGGGGATTTGACCTTAACTATAAAAAAACTTGGTATTCTGTTAGAGACCAACATGAAACATTTAAACTTCAGTAAAAATGGTCTCATATTGTTTGTAATGTTATCCCAAAGAAAATAAGGTATAGTTTGAAGTTGCCAAGTTACAACCACACATATCCCCATCCCGTGGGAGTAGACGGGGTAGTACTAATGAGTGGTGTGTGTAACCAGGCCGGGTGACACTGTGTACCAATGCCCATAGACGATTTCGATATAGATAGTGATAGCGCCACCTACGGCGGTCCGGTAAGTATTCCAACGGTGTAGTCACAGACTGCGAACAGAGATGATCTAATTGGTAATGCGCGAGTGATAAGTTATCCGTACGCCATAGCCGAGATGGGTAAAATGAAACCAAATCTCACATATTCCGGAAAACGAAGGGATTTTATGGAGGTTCGTGGACGTTCTAAGGTCACCAATACTTACCAGAGCTACATGTGGGGGGTTTTGCTATATTATAAAAATCTCTTTAAAAAGACACTTTTTAGACCTTTTTAGAAAATACCACTTTTTCAAAAAACTATATAAGGAATAAAGAATTCAAAACATATATAGTTTTGAGATTTTTTTTTCTCTAAAAAGAACACATTTTTTAGACATTTTTTCAAGATTTTTTTCAAATTTTTTTTAGTTTTTTCATTTTTTTTTAGAGTTTTTCTCACCCTTTTTAGCCCAAAGAGGATTCGCCGCAGGCTATAAAGTTCTAAACTAGGAAGGAAAATCCTCTTTTCTACTTTTTTACGGAATAAACTAAATACTAGATTACACCGTTATTCCGTATAGGACAATTCGTAACTAGTAATCTAGTAGAATAAACCCCACCAATTTGTCAAGGTAAAATCACCCCCACAGTGTTAAAATAACCCACAAGGTTCATTGTCTACTTACAAAATAAACCCCACAATGCCACTCACATAAGCCTTGAACTACCTTTTCAAACAATATTTAAGCCTCTTTGTGAAATGTGATCTAAATTTTATATATTTAAAAAACCGTTGTAATGACTTCAATGATTGTTCAAGATTTGAGAAATGTCTAAAAAAAATTACCATAAAATACACACACAATATTAAGATTATAATATTACTTAACGTTCAGTATGGTCCAGTGTTGAAGAAGCGTTGCAGTTCAAACGATTGATATGCCTCACAGCGAAGACTCCAAAATGACAGCGCATAAGTTCACCTAAATATCCATGGTATATTCCATGCGAATCTTCACAGTCCTGAAAGTAATCTTGTCCATCAGTTCAAGACTACAAGGTTAAATAATTCCCTTGATGACACTAATATTCCACAGTAAGGAAAAATCCAGGTATTCTTCCACCATCAGTCTGCCGCAAATGTCCTCATTTAGGACCCAAAACTGGAATCCTTTTATGATTCCAAAACTAACGCTCTTCTGGCTTAAAAGACGACAGCAGACGATTCATCAACTATCAAGCTCCGGTGGCATCCAGAGTTATTAAAAATCCTGGCACTATGTTACCCCATCTACCATTATAGTAGATAAAACTAGCTATAACTATACTGTATATAGCTCAGATTACAACTGCTGGCCCTCATTCCTTCAGTCACCAGTACCTTTAACTTCACAGATAGATTCCTTTCTAACAATAATCATTACATCATCCTCGTGTATAAACATAACCTTACACAGCTGACCAATCGGAATTTCATAAAATTATATCATCTGAAGTACACCTCTTCCCCATATAATAACTTTATGGGGGAATCCCATAGCATGCAATGTTTTTTGTCTAAGATGCAAGTTTGACTAGTTTCTAAGTTTACATCTTGGGGAATTCCCCATTTCCTTATTGTGCAATCTAGCAGGTGCAACTTGTAACAAACAACACCGGGTATTCCCCTTCTCTCTTTTATATTAAACCAAGTACGTTTTCCCCCGTGAGGAATCTTTCTCAAATAAAATGAAAAATAAATTGGATATAAAATTTTGAAGGTAATATAACACTTCTATATAGAGGTTTGGGCATCATCCGTTACTTATATGTTTTGCTTGAATATGTATCGTGAACTGGGTCTGAACCATAGAACCTCGCCGAGAATTGAACGTTTTTGTCGGGTACTTACTTCGGTGCTCGCAGAATCCCGAAAAGTGACACGCAATCGCTACGGTCGCATCATTTTTCCCACAATGCATTTCGTATTATTCCGTCTTGAGAATTTCCCAACCTGGTTTCAATTTACGGCCACTTTTTTTTTCAATTTTAAAACGGGGATTTACGTACTTACAGGACTCGCCGTAAGCGCCACCATTGTCAATAATTACCTAATAGCTAATAATTTATTCAGCATGACGTAGACCGGGGATTACGTAATCGTAATAGCGCCACGTACGATGGCGATATAACTACTTTTCATGTATATGCCTCATCCTCTTGAGCGGGGGTCCTATCTCGATTTATTTGGGATCCCTGGTGTAACGTGATAATTACGCATTGTCGATGTCTAACTATCCTTATTTTAATTTTAATAACATAATAAACAATATGGGACCATATCGACGAATTTGAAAGCAGGGTAACTGTCAACATGCTGGCTCACGACTACGATGAGATACTCAGTCCATTAAGTTAGATCTAATCTGCAAATAAGACTTTCATAAGTACATACTTAGCCAAACAGCTGTTTATTGTTAATGTCATGCCGCATACAGGTTGTTACTTCTTCATGTAATTCTTCACAAAATCGATTTCGATTCTGGGTCAATTGCGATATATGATCAAATATAATTTTCCCGCCTACTTTTGCAGTAGCATAAGACAATTTGAAAATAAATGAGCCAAATTCCCACCCAACTCCAGCCTAGTATGAGCTATTATAAAATATGGTCTGCACTTCCAAGTACTTTACCTAACATAAAAGATATTTAGACTTCCGAGAGGTGGAAAAATGACAAGGGTTGATAAACAATAGTCATTTATGCAATAGATTCAGAAACTTAAAGTGACGGCATTGTTAGGCAATACGACGAACATGATCGACCAATTTGTCAAGCTATGCTAAACATTTTCTGTTCCTGTTACACTCCCTGTGACTCATGGTACCTATGAAAGTTTATCTGTTCTTGCCAGACTTTATCCTATAAGCTTGATTGATTGCATGGTCTTTCTGTAAGTGACAACAACCTAAAGATATTTTCACCAAAACTGGGATTGGCAGTATTTTCTAGTTCTCGAATATTAAAAATCGGGGATGTGTTTCGGACGACGGTCAATAGCTGGACTATGTGAAATCCAAACAAGCTGTTTTTTGCACCTCTGGCCATTGATCGTGTCCACCCAGGTCGGGGCCACATCATTTCATCACGGTTGAGAGCTTCAACACCATGTCCGCTCATTGATTGTTATCTCGTATAGCCTCAACTTTCGTAATGAATATTTTTGTGGAGTGGACATGAGCTTGCATTCTGTTCTGGTAATCAAATCTGATCTTGTGAAGACTATTTTGCGGTCTTGTTTGACTGTGGTTTTGACATGGCATTTCAAGGTTGCTAATATAACTAGATCAGCTAACCCTCCATCTTGTGAAGGTGGAAGCTCGGACGAATATTAACCAACATAATGGTCACTACTACAAGACCTTAGACTACTCTAAAGTTTGCTAGATTGTATAACAAAACGCTTCTAAAAGTACCCCACGATGTCCAATTGTGCAACGTAGTGCTACGCTTGTGACCAGGAAAGAAAGTTTGCTCCTACAACCAATGATGTCATTCAACTGCATGGGCCCGGTTAACAAATTTAGTCCTTATATCCAAATATCTTCACCAGTATCTCTGTACTATGTTTCCAACTTTACAGGCTGGACCATGGTCGTGCTTTCGCTCCACTTTCCTCTACTCCTGGGCTCCTTTGAGTCCTAGAACTCTCGCGTCAATATGCTCACGTCTTGGAAGCAGTTGCCCGAACACCTCAGGAATGGGAAACCATTCCTAGACTGTTGAAATCCAATCTTTTTCCATCTTGCCCCGTCTGTAGTTTGCGTTTGTAATTTTTGTGGCCAGCGCTTTAGTAAAAAGTTTGCTTAAGACTCGTATATAATATCTGATCTTTTAATTGTACAATACCGGCAGCATGCTATCATAACAACAACATCTAGGCATTGGTGAATTTCTGGATCATAATATACCAATAGAATAACCATAACAGGAACTCATGGATCCACACGTAGTACATAAGTCAGTGTCGGTTATTACCTAATTCATTATCATAACGAAAGTTTACCATTATATTTAATGAAAATAAGCAGAATATATAATTATATTTGTTAATTACTGGAGGTTCAAAGTACGTAATTGAAAACGGTATTTGGGTATTTGGTCCACAATCCTTATCCCATTAGAAAGACGTCCATATTGTGAATTCTGATTTTGTTTTTAGTTCTTCTCTGATTAACACCAAATAGACGGACCTCATAGGAGTGCGAACTGTTATGGAGTGTAGGCGCAGGACAAAGCAGGGAAGCAACGGTATACTTTGCGTGGATTGAGCGATTCTGGGCAAACGCTCGAGTATATTTTGGGTAACTTTTATCGGGGAAACAATACATACGACAGTGGCGAACGGCGGGGGTGAGCGTCCCCCTGCTCATATCATTGCCCCCCCCCTCTCCCGCCAAATAAACTAACCGTTTGTACGTTTCTATGGAGAAGGACCCAATTCGCCCCCTCAGAAAATGGCCTCGGCCCCTTCTGCCCCCCCCCCCATTGCAAAGGTCTGGTTACGCACTGCATACCGGTAAAAATTCCCGCTATTTGGTGGTACTCAAAGTATAGTATCGATTCTTAATCCAAGCAAGAGATAGACGCAGCCACCATTTCAGTACATGTATCGGTTTAAATTGTGGTAAATGTCCTTGTTCGATCCATGGTTAAGTTTTCCCTTTCCTAGTTCTATGCATTATGCAAGAAAGTTGGGGTGGGTTTTTGATCTTAAAAATTGCAACCGAAACAATTTTTTGTGTTATTATACTTCTAAATTGCACAGAATTATTGTCATAAGCTGAAAATAAACTATGGAATATGTAAATGGGGAGATAAAAACGTTTATAGTGGTGCATATTTACGGTTTAGAGTATAGGCTCATAACGGTTCAACGTCATCCTGGGGTAATTATTTCAGATTGCGCCGTTTTGACGCAACTTGTCTCAATTGTTTGTCTGGTCATATCTTATCACAGAAAATGCATATTTACTTGTCATTTGCATTCAGTATGTCAATTCGATGCTAAGTATTAATGACTCCATAAGATAGTAGACCATTTTTATATGCCTCTCAATTACGTGCCGCAAATGGTGAAATGGGGCAAGTATCATATTCTGTCCTTTGGTCGATATTACGAATTTTGGACCTTTTAAAAGATCGTGTACTCTGAAAATGTTATCCCAGGATGACCTTGAACCCTTATGTCCTTAAACTATTAACTGTACCATTTTTAATCCGTTAAATAAACCCATTTTTTGTATATATTTCAGTACAATGATTCCTACCTTTATATTCATTGTCTCCCTGCAAATGCATTTTCACAGCTACTTACTTCTAGACTTTTGGTATGTTCTCTCATATATAACACCCGAATTATTTCTGTTGCAATTAATTTTGGGGTCAAACCATTATTTTATTTAATTTCTTACACTATATGTGAGCTTTGAGACTGTAACCCACATTATGTGCGCCAAGCACATCATACTAAGGATGCACAAGTCCATAATTGATAACATACTCGGACCAAAAAGATGAAAACAGCGTATTATCAGACTCCGCCATCGCCCAAGTAAAACCACTTACTTACCCTTTATTCATTGTCATATTGAACATAGACTCTTATATTAACCAATTAATACATGTTGAAACCGTATATTTTAACTCCACGCCCACGGATTTGCCGTGAAGGAATATATCCAAATCAGTTGTTACATTATCTAGGAATGCATGCATGTATTTTCATGACTGTTATCATGACATATCTATCAAGAATTTGGGGGTCATTTGATGGAATATTTATGAAAATATATGTAATACGAAACTCCTTGGAAGTGTATTGTTTTAGCGAGGGCGTAATGTGAATGAGTGATTATGTGTAGTTAAAATGTCTATTAATTAGTTTTGAAAAGTCAATTAACAGGTCATTTTTCTCATAAGAAAGTAAGAGTACATTTATAGCCAGTAATTCACAATTATACTGCTATTAGCCTAAATCTGATTTACTATAGATGGCAGAAATGTACCTAAATACTTCGCTTTGGACATCGGAGCTCTTTCTAACTTATTGTCCTCTCATCTTTTCTACTCTATGCTCTAACCAAGTCTAAACTATTCTCGTTTAACGGTAAGGTTTATAATGGTAAAAAGATGAAAAGACGGCTTTTCCTGTTACAATGGTCTTTCAACTGAAGTTTGGGTCATACTTGCCCATACCACCTGTGCGATTTAGGGTTCGTGTGCATTTGCAATGGGGCATCGTCAAAATTCGAGAAACGGCCATTCGCCGGTTTAACAGGTCTACAGTTTTCTACCACAATGGGAAAATGCGATTTTTCATCTCAATATCAAAATGCGACTACTTCGTGTAGGTTCGATACTAATCTGAAAGCACGATCGGAACAAACACCTTTGCAACAATAATTCTTTTCTGTGGTGTGAAATAGATATTGATATCTTAAAAAAGCAAAGTAATTTAGTAAATTAACTATTTTGATTTTATCAAATCCTTTTCCATTTAGGTAATTTGGTTAGGAAAGATTATAGTGCAATTTCTCTATGACAAATAAGAAAGATAATTGAATGAGTTTGGCAATTTCATAAATATTTTATGAATATAGCCAATTCATTTTATACATTTTGATAAAATATCAAGTTCACTGTAAGTTCTAATGTACTTTCAAACAGTGATTTTGAATGGCTTAAAGTGATAGAAGGAGATTTTTTTTTTTTGAGGATACGAATTTCTCTCAAATTGCACTGGATCGGTTATAGACCACCTATTGAGAAGGATTATCGGACAGATAAGTACAAATAAAAACCGCAGATTTTGTTTGAGTTTTGAACTTGCTTTCGTAAACAACCCCATAGAAGATCATGCTTTGATGTTCTTTCATGCACGACAGAAAATACTAAATCATCATCTTATTACATAAAACGGGCGTATTCGGTTTATTCACTTCAGCTGTGATCTAATACCTTGGTAAGCATTCCAAATATGCAAAAAAAAACAAAAAAAAAAAAAACGGGTTCGACAAAAATTGGGGGCGCTTCTTTCTGGAAATGACCTCATGTCTCTTTAAGTGTGAGAGCTATAAGATTGGTATAAGACTTTCGAGGAGGAAATACTTTACCTTGTTAAACTCCTACGTTTCTTTAATATGTATTACAAATACTATTTTTATGTTAGATTTTCATCTGTATAATATAACCACGAAAATTTGCTGCTACTACACGAGTTAGTTTGCATTCATCTAAGTAAATATTAAAGTTGTTATTCACTTCTTTTGTTTACTAAATGAACCCAAAAACAATATTTGTCAAGCATTTAAAGAACCAATTACTTAATTTATGCATTCATAAGTACACCTGGTAAAACACGTTTTATTCTATTTGTAGTCTATGATTAAAACGATAAATGCACGTATTTTATCAAGACAATTCGTCGGGTGTATTACATAGTGACGGATGTTGATTTTTTATCATTTTTACGAAATTAAGGGAAATGGTACTAAATACCAAAATCTTCAAACATGCCAAGTGCCGAACCTTGCAATTACTTCATTAATTAATAATCTTAATTAGAAATTTTGCATTTTTGACGTATGTTGCGTAACGGAGACTTTGGTGTATTACATAGTGACGGATGTTGAACCCTCTGTCAAAGAAGTGTTTACTTGATTTCCCACCAGGGATTTTTAAATACTTTTGTTAGTAAGTTATTCTCATCTTAAATTTCTAACTGAATAGGGCAAATTAGGTAACTAATTTATAAATATTGGTATTAGTAGAAATTTATATTATATTTACAGTTCAAAGCGGTGAATCGCGGCATTCCACTCAACATCCGTCATTATGTAATAAACCAAATTGAGCAGACTCGCGATGACGGACGTTGGTTTTGACGGTGTTCAGAAAACGCCGATTTGTGTTTCCATAATGACGGATGCTGAAGAAAACGCGTTAGTATAGGGAAAATTCAACATCACTATATGTCATGAACATAATCGCCGATTTGCGTTTTTTTTTTTTTTTTTTTTTTTTTTTTTTTTTTTTAAATTTTCAATGTTATTAATCCATTTATCAAAGTAGAATTCATGATTAATAGCTAAATTAAATTTCCAGTTGTTAATTTCGTTTCCTAATCGGATTTGATTGTTTGAATCGTATGTGGGGATGTGTACGGACCCTCAGGAGTTCACGATTTTTCAGAAACAAAAATTGTTATTGTTCAACATCGTCACTATGGAATACACCCGACGAATTTCAAGATACGAAAAATTTTAACTAGAATAAAAAACTTACAACGACAAATCATTTAAGTTTATTGATAGTTATTTGTCCTAAGTATAATTTGGGTGACTTTCTTAAGTATATCAATAATGAAAGTACATGAGATATAGGAATTGCAAATCTTGTTGAGTCTTCTTGTCCTAAAATTTCAGGCGGATTCAATAGTCCTGACAGAAAATCAAAGTGAGCAATTTAAAACCATATATTACTATTGTTTGTCCCCATTGCAGAATATGAAATCAGATATGACCAATATTTCAGAGGATTCATTTAAATGGCCGATAGGTGGCAGAGTGGCTAAGGTATTAGCTCATTTCCTAAGCAACTAAACGAAAGAATCTACAAAACTTTCCAATGTCATACCTGGGCTATAGTAGAGACAAAATTCGGATACCAATTGCCACGTAATGTCAATCAACATGAGGAGAGCGTCAAATTACAAACCACGCGCAAATGGTTGTGTATTCTGCCTAGATGGATTATATAGCTTGCTTTTGAGGAAAGTGCAGGGCCAGTTTCGTTCCAGTGCGATGTGCGAAAGCCTTACTCAAAACGTGATCAAAATAACAACTTGAAAGTCCTTGCGGCCAACTGTTGGTGAAATGTGTGAAGGGAATGTTAGTAATCCAGTTAGTAAAATAGCCGAAGGCAAGAAATTTTGCATACAATTCGGGAATCCTCAAATGATATTCAATCGGTTAATATCATGACTTCTAGATATAGAACTGCCCTCCATTTCCGTGGCAGCTTTCAGAGGGCGGTTTCTGGAGGGGCAATGAGGTTGAAGTTTGAACAACAGATCACACCGTTATTAGTGGAGAGAAAGAGCACATATTGAAAATATAAACTGTAGAAAAACGTCGGCTTTTAACTGGCAGCTGTGACTCACAACGTGCATAACTGGGGCCGTAAAAAATACGAAATCATTGGAGGCAACGTAAAAACGGTCATAAAATACATTTTCAATGTTATTGTTGGTTTTTAAACAAGGTGTTACGAGACGTACTCAGGTCAGAAAAGTAAACTCGTGGTTCATAAACAAAAAGTCACAATGGACTATTTGTAAGAAGATTAATTGACCAAGGATTGTTGTTGTAAATCAAAGTACTGATTTTATACCTAAATTAAATACACATATACACAAATTAAATTAACAATGCACAAAACTTATTATGTTTCTTACCTACTAAAAATCAAATTAAACAACAACATTCATCATTATTAAAGTACACAGTTTGTGTGGGTGCGCACCAGGTCTCTCTGTAGAATCAGTCCACATATAAATCTTGCCGACACAATTATTGCTGGTACAGTTCAACAGTTCGCGAAATAGCAAAAGTCCTTTTGGTCTGACCGGCCGATTAATTTGTTAACTCGTATAAACTTTGGAAGGAAACACTGGAATCTAATGCAGTTGATGGTTTTATAACATTTTTCCATACAGGTACTCAGTGCATTAAAAGGTTGAATGTCAATGGTACGAAGAAATATCCTGCTGGAATTTTAATGGTAACCTTTGTTTTTCCAAAGGTTCCAAATTTTGAGCAGCTCTGACAATTCTAGCAACTGTCTAGAATTGTGAATAAAGAACATAATTTTTATTAATTCAATGTTTTATGCAAAGTCTCCACCTTCTGTTTGAGAGTCTACACTCGGTGAAAACTCTTGAGAACTGGCAAAGAGAAATAACTTGCAACAGGATTGTCCACTCCAATGATTTGCACACAAACAAGGAAAGACAAGTCGAAATTTAACAATCTTCTCAGTTTCGCTGAATCATGTTTAAAGGAAGTCCAATCCTGTGCTTGAAGTGTTTTGACATAGCAAGCATTACACAAAGTCTATTGTTCATCAACAGGTGTGCAATTTTGCTTCCTCATAAGTAAACAAAGAACCTCTGTAGAGTTCTCAGAATGGCGAAGATAAGACACTGTGCTTTTCTTGTTCTCAGATGCGGACATATTCGTACATGTTCATCCCGGAAGTAGTTCACACACTAGTCCATTTAGAACTAGGTCAATCAGATAAGTCCTGCTTATTGCACAACACATTTCAAAGGTTTCATATTTTCCAGTTCTCCTCACTCCATAATTATATGATTAAATTTAACATGATTTTAAGTAATATAAAATACAACGAAGAATATAATATAAGGAGTCTGTCACAAATGACAAAATGAAAATGTTATTACCGTAATCTTCTCACATATTTAACATTGTAGCCATAGCCGTCTTTTCCTTACGATTTGCCTTGCCGACACCCGGTACACGCTGATTAGTCGTCCCGCAAAATATATTTGACTTTCCTCTTGAGCTAAAATAACTTATTGACCTCATCCAAAATAATAGGAAGCTCTATTCCTCGTCATGGAGCATGGAGCAATAAATGGGTTTGTCTGTTAATTTAATGAAATCAATATCGGAACCGCTGTAACTCTATCTCTTAACGCACCAACGTTGATCTATCAGAGACTGAATTTCCCAACCTTTTTACCGTGTCACAGTTGGCTGTTACAAATAGACCTCGTAATAAATTTGATTAATAAGAGATTTACACCAGGGGCTCTCAGATCGGCGTATCTTGTTGACAGCCATTCGCATTTGCGAATTTGCGAGGACACAAAACAGGTAAACGGAGAGCGTCATTACTCCCATTCCCGTGGCTTAAACAGCCAGAGGAAAAGGGGCGCACAAACAACAAATAGAGAGCAGAACTTTCTAATACATTTGTCGTTTGAGGGAAGATATGAGCATTCTAATTTTGGAATTACAATATTGTTTCTTATTCTTTGCCCCTAGGGTTTAATTAAGCGTACAACAAACAGCAATTAGGAAATGAAATGTACCAATTGTTCCTATTCACGTCCACCACGTCCACTAGCTAAATCTGTGCTGCACAAGGTTGTAATTAGCAATAATGAAAAAGCGCTTTCTCCTATTAAAGGAATCAGTAGGGTTGTATAAGGTATCCAATCAGTGGATGCAGGTTAGGCTATGTGAACTCACGGATTTAATTTAAATAGCATGAAAGATTTTCTGTTTTATTCTTGTGTTTTCTTTGGTTTTTCACGTGGATGTATATACTTATCCTTACTGCCAAACCACACACATGAACCCCCGATCATCTACAAATACATACAGAATACTACAATCTTTCTAAATGCGAAAAAAGTGTTTCAGGATTTATACCGTCTTGTTTTCAAGAGACAGTAAACACGTTCAAACGAGTAATAGGCGAATTAGAGCAAGGCCTTCGTTAAAACGAGTTCTCAAAAGCAGCTCAATCTTTCATATCGAAAGTTTGAGATGATTAATTTGTTGCAGATTGTGTTCATTCCATTGAAGGCCGCTGCATATTAATAACATTAATTTATAGAGATTAAATGTTTAACTATGTTTGAACACAGAAAGCGGACAAAGTCCTTGGAGAATATAGAAGCAAGTAATAATTAATAAAAATAATAAGAAAGATCAAGAAACGGACATTCCATTTCGTATCTGAGTCCAAGGGTCTCAAGAGCTTGTAAAAGAAAATTTTTTGCGTTGAGTGTGTGTGTGTATGTGCACTTATGGGGATATGATTATAAACGCTACATTTAAGTATGTGATTAAGAAGTATTTTCCAGTGTGATGATGATGGTGCGGTAGTATTTAGGGAATTGTCCGATTTAATGTGGCTCCACATGCCAACTCTGTTGTAATTGCTGTTGGTTCGAAAAATATGAAATCTTCAACCATCTATTCTCGCCAGACTAGTTACCGCGTCATGGGATCAGATGTCACATCAATTCTCCTGTAAGGAAGGAAGTGTTGTCGTTGAAAATTGGACAGTTACCGGCAAAAGGAATATTGCACAAGCAAACCACCTAAAGAAGTGCAAATATGAAGACCTTATCAAGCAGTACAAGAAGCGGGCTGGGAGCCGAAATTACTTCACGGTAGCTAGAAGTGAGGTCCAGAGGATTCAAAACCAGACTCTGTGAACCTGCTTCAAATCCCTTTAAGCTTGACAAAGGAAAAGCTATTGGTTCATGCATGCCTTGATTTAGAGCTTGCTTTCTTTCGGAGTGATTCAGCTGGCAAGCACTATCTTTTGGTTCAATTCAAAGGTGATAGGGCATATTTAGCACGTTGGTACTCGCTACCTTGCATCAGCAGTTTCCTAGCTTCACACGCAAAATGCATGTGGGCTTCAACCCATAATGTAGATAATACCAAGAAAACGTCAACACGATGCCATGACATTTACTGCAGTTGGAGAGAAAGGGTTCCCGTGACCAACACGGTCAAACCCCACCTACACCCGTACCATGTCGGCCAGGGGCAGTTGGCAGTTACAGTAGGCTGGAAAGAATTACAGGATGTAGTACATGATGATGTTGATAACATTAGGGGTTGATTCAAAACTTTACCACCGAATACCCCGCCCGATTCCGGTTGGAACTGTTTCCATTAATCTAAACAATGAAACATAGTTTCATGAACAGCCGGTCAACTCAAACAAAAGCTGAGCTTTGAAGACACCCCTTACATAATTAAATCACATGGGTGACTTTAACACTTAAGTGTATAAGGTCTTGTGCACTCCCATTAATGTATACCACTGTGCCTTACGACCACATAACAGAAAAAAATGAAAATCGGTTTTACCGATTCAAAATGGCGGTACAAAAACCGATTTTGCAAAATTTAACCACCTCATTCACTATTCGGTTGAGGGCGAAGGGAAGTCAAACCACGACGCTGGTTACAAGTCAAAACCTACCGACTCTGTTATTCCGATTAAAGCTTCTTTTCTGCAGGTAAAATTTAGCACCTTTTGGTAGAAATAATTGTAGTGTGTGCCCTTTTCCTAAAATGGAGCCGGTGTGAAAGTAATCATTGTCCGGCAGGTATCATAGTCCGCACGTACACACTTCTTTCAATACAATTTACAAATGAAGAGCGCCGCTCATTACTCTCATTACTGAATGGTGACGTCATATTTGTGATACAGCTTGGGGAGATTTTGGAAATTCCTAAATGTATGTTCATGACGTTCGAGAGACTTTTTAGACCTCAGCTTGTCAAAATTATATGCGCAATGATAATGGAAAAATCCGGTATGGTCTCGGCTATCGGAAGCTGAAAAAAGAATTTAAATAAGACTTTCCGTTGTTGAGTGTTGGTGTTTGTTTTATGTTTGTAACGTTGCGCCATGAGTCAATACCGGAAATTGAGGGTTGAAAAAGTACTCCTAAATAATCGTAGATTATGCGCGATATAATGTGACTAGTGAGATGTACTAACTGTGTCGGTATTACTTAGATCATTCCTGAACCCACAGTGTCATCATTGCAAGGTGACATTCACTTTAAATAAGGTGACAATGGAGATATGCATGGCTATTTTCCGGCAGTGGAACCAAGTTTGAACTGGGAATTGCAATGGGAGTATTGATTGCTGTCATAATTATATGCGCGGAAACGTGTTTGTGGGCGCGGCCAAGCATGGTTTGCATGACACGTACAATGTACACACATTCGATTGTGTGTATATTTAGGTCAGTCACCCGAATGTACTACACATGCGCGAATTGCCATCGGTGACCAGCGTCGATGACTTGCCACAAGAATCTTCTATACAGGCGTCAATGGAGAGCTTTGTTTGTGGTCCGGGCTCCATAGACGACAACGGAATAAATCGTGAAACTAATGTTGCGTGAAGAGTCAACTGAATCGATTGCCCTATTGTTCACCATTGTTCCCGGACTGTGAGCCCGGAGGACTATATCTCCTGCCACACCGGTCCTTTTTGTTTAGTTTTGGGATTTTAAGTGGGTGACCTTTCAATTTTGTCCCTTGGAATTTGACTCGTTACTAATAATACCTTCGCAGCATAAATAAACTGAAAGGGGTACGTTTCTTTCACTATAGCAGACAGAGCTACGTATCGATATTTATAAGAGTCTGGTTTGCTAATTGATTAACAGCCTAGCCAACTTTATGTCAGTGCAGCACAAACACGTTTAGTCCCATCAAGGAATACTAGAAGACATCCAGCTCAATATAAACATATAACTTCAAAGACTGATGTTTATAAGAACTCATACTTCCCCAAAACAATTGTCGACTGGAATGCCCCACACCCTACTGTTATTGAAGCTACCACAACAAACCAGTTCAGAGAGACTTTAAAAACATTTAAAAAACATTTTTATTAGCAGCATTTAGTCACCGACCTGACCCCATTGGCGCGATACTCTTCGGAGGAGGTGCCAATTGTTTATCCAGATCCAGATCTAGGGATCCCCCCAAAAATTATGATGTATCTTCCAAAATCAACCCGTCACTTTGCTCCTGTTTATGTTTATATGGGCCACGGATATGGGCGATAACTAAATTAGCTCCCAAATGTCATTTAGTTTACCATGTCTTTTTTTCCAATCCAGAGACTAACCACGAGCACTCAAATCAGGTTTGTGCCACTTTTAGAGAAAGAATGTTTCTTAGCGCCAAATGATGTTAGCATCTACACTTGGGTGACTTCTTCTTTAGAAATTTAAAGAAACATAATGTTCAAACAAAACGCATAAGATTACACGTTGCAGTTAAATTCGGTTGACTCTGCCAAGTACTTTTGATACACGGGCAAGTGGAAAATGAATTCTGATGCTTTCGCTAGGGCTGAGGCTTTCCAGCAACATCTGTCTTGTGTGGAAAATGTATTATGTAATATCTCCATTAATCTTGATATTTGATACTTTAGAAAATGTTTATTAGACCTTCATTATCCTTCTAAACATGTTCAATTTGCAAAGTTATTATTTTTTTTGGAACGCAATTTTCAAAACGTTTTAATTAAAAAGATGCCTTCAACTTGCTGTGAACTATTTTTATTTACCATTTTCCGCTTCCCCCTTCTTTTTCTTTTCCCTTATCCTTTCCTTTTCCTTTTTCATTCCCCTACAGTTTTTTGCCATTTATTTACTCCCTTCTTTATTTCTTACTATTTTTTTACTGGCTGGGTTGCGTGCGCCCCTTTTACCCCAAGGACGCGCCATTGACTCCAATTGCAAGCTCTGGATTTTCATTGTACGGTTCACATTTTCATGCCATTGATATACGTCTGACATGGATACGGGCGGACGAATCGAGAAGTCAACATTTGCCTCCAGTTGTATAAAGGGCAGGAAAAGTCGTAGTCGAAGGCATAATTCAATGGCATGTACGTCAATTTGAAATTTACTCAAAATAAGGGAAATTATTTTGTCCACAAATGGAATTTGGTTATATTAAAAACAGATCATTAATGAACAAATAAAGAGAAATTTCCGGAAAAAAATAATGAAATAAACTGAGGAAATGTGAAATAATAAATAAATAAATGCACAAATAAATAGCTGAGCATGTTATAACATAAGATAAATGCATATTTGATTTAAATAAATATAGAAATAAACGAATTAATGAATGCATGAAGGAAAGAATTAATGAATGGATGAACGAATAAATTTATCTTTATTATTATGAATAAATAAATAAAAATAACAAAGAAGGGAAGAGGAGGGAAGAAGGGAAGGAAAGGGAAGAAGGGAAGGGGAAGGGAAG
>JAMKCH010034479.1:0-15709 GCA_023653785.1 Ophioderma brevispina | reverse complement strand
GAAAATCTTAGTAATAAACTAACCGACTCGGAATATCGAATTACCCAGAATTTTGGTTTACAGTTGTCCTATATATGTTAACTGCATGGTAAAAAAGAAAAATACAATTCGAGCATTTTAGGTGACTATCTTCAATTATTTTCAAGTAACAAGATAGATTTAGAGAATAATAAGGATGACTTTTGGGAACCGGTACTCTCTTTAGACAAATTGCAACCAAGGCGATACCATTATTTTAAGGGAAAACGAGGCGGAGGCCTAGTTATTCCACGCAAAAAATAATGGTGTCGCCGGGTTGGTTCAATTGTCGTAAAGAGGAGCACAGGTGTAGAAGTAATTATTGGCCGGCGTACTCAGTCCGAGGAACAATGGTGAACAACAATAGGGCAATCGATCAGTTGCCTCTTCACGTAACATTATGTTTCACGCTTTATTCCGTTATCGTCTATGGAGCCCGGAATATAATACCTGTTTTTCTGGACTTATCTGCTTAAACACGGTTCCCAAAAATATACCTTTATTCTCATCTAAACCACTCTATCATTTAAGGTATCTTTAACACAATTTCGGAATAACTTTACGGCTGCCACACCTAGTGACAAAATCGAAGAAACCGTTGAACGCAACGATCACACGCAATGAGACGCAACGAGGCAGGCGCCGCGGAAAGTAGCAAAAGCGGTATGACGCGGAGCGCTTCAACCTAAAAATAACTTCATACGCAGCGCGTACTTACCTGGGTTCAATAAACGAATTAAACCCGGGCATCAACCAACGGAATTGCTTACATTTTCACAGATGTTTAAGAATCAAATATCTCTGAGCTCAGCCTTTAAATGAGTGGAAACCTAGGTTGTGTTTAAATTGATCGAAAAACCATTGATTTATTTTTACTCAAAATCACATAATTTCCCTTTAAGGGAAAGGGAACATGAACTGAGTAAGGTTGAAAAGCAGGGGGGAGGTGGTGAGAAAAAAATACATCGACAAGAGAGAGTAACCAAAAAAGGAGAAATAAAAGATGCACAAAAAGAGGAATTAGAAAGACGAGGGAGAAGGACAGGATGTCGAAATAATGGAAAGAAGTATATAAACCGGGGAAGGGAATGAAGCAGGACAGAAAAAAGGTGGAAAAGAAACGGAGACCGTTTTAAAAAAAACAGCAGATGTTTTGTAGTATGCTAGCGGGCAAATATGTATATTCGACAAAATGGGGAAATAATATGGGTGCTTTGATATAGCGAGCTAAATCCGTAATCAAAAATGTTGCTTCTTTGTATCTGCAGCACATGGTCACCCACGCGCCCACGCGCGGTGGTGGTTTATAGGTTAGGTGGTATGGTATTCAGTCCATTCACCGCGCGCTCGCGAAAGGGTAAATAATTGCAGGTGGCACTGAGGGTTCCGCGGAGGGTTTGATTGATGAATGTCAATCCCTACAAGTGGGCGTACCCGAATGCATTAAGTCCGTGACTTGCTCGGAGGCTCAAAAGCTGGGTGAATTTCAAAGATCGGTTCGGCGAACCTCTCTGAGTTCAACCACCACGCCCCCCCATCCACAAATTCTTTAAAACCGAGTCTGTGACAAGACTAACTACAACACATAATTCAATGGAGTTTCATATCGTTGGACACTGCCGCTTCTATCATTTGTTCGATTGGTGAAAAATATACTAAGAGGAATTCTACAGACTCATTCTTCATTTTTTTTAAGCTTTTCCTGCAAAATTTAAAATATTTTGACTCTTAAGGGGGATCACTGATAGTTCCTTTAATTCTAGATGGAAGGCTACTTGGTACTATACCTTCAACATCCAATGATATTATCTTTCCCTGAGAACGCACAGTGGTGCATGATTTTGGCCTTTTTTGGCCCTTTTTTTTAAGAAAAGTCTATTTTTTAGGACTGTTAAAAATGTTTAAATATGCAGTACTTTAAAATGTTTAGAATGTAGAGAGTAGTTATACACATTGAACACATCATCTTTATGACATTACTACTAAAATTCCCTGAGGTACCTGGGGATTTTTTTTGTGGCCATCTCTGCGTCACAGAAAAATACTATACTAGTTCTGCAATAGGCCCATGACCTTGCAAAACAGTGCACAAATTTATTGTGGGTTCTGCGGCAACATTGACCTGTCTCCAGATCCTGATGATGAATTTGTATCTTTTATTTTGAAGGAGGAAGGGTACATTAATATTGTGTAAAAATTCCACATGAGGTTAAAAGGTGTATAGAATGTTCATGCGGTATCGATACAAAAAAGGATAGTTTCTCATCTACAACTTTTGTATTTGTACGACAGGCCAAAAAACTTAAGATCTCACAGAGGTGATTGATCTGATTGGGTTCAAAAGTGTTTGCGGGGAATGTTACAATGGGAAAATATGCATCTATACTACTAACTATTGAGATCTGTCTGTTGTCTGCATGGTCTGGCAGTTCTTGATGCTTTGACATATGGGCTGAGATTTGGATGAAAGGAAGGGGAGAATGTTCTAACATTTGTTATGCAGGGGGGTCATTTCCATAGAAATACCCTATACTAAAAATGAGTCTGTCTGGTGGATATGGCATTTCATTGATCTGACACACAATAATTTTATTGTCTACAACACCCCCCTTCTCCCCCCCATGGTGTATTGTAATACTTTCATAATGCGTCAGCCAAAACTCCCATTTCACCTTAGTCCTATTCTTTCACATATACACATAGCCCTTTAAGTCAAAGTATGTAATTTAAGTGTGTCTTAGAAAAAGCAACCATCCTCTAAGAGTGTAATACTCGGTATGACACCTTCAGATTGTTGATCCACTTGAGTAGACATCGAGTCGTCTTCTTTTTACACAGTGATCGGTGAGGTTATCGGAGCCAAGCAGAGTACTAAGAAGAAAGTTAGAAATTAAATCACTATTGCATACCTTACTGTAAGAGGTTATGTGAAAATGTTGGCACAAATACACACCATACATTACAAACAACAATGAAGTTAGTTCGATGGGGTGTTACAAAATGTTGACATGATTTAAATACATAATGTAAATCCTACAACTGAGTTGAAATTGAAATACAGTAACTAATTTTGTTAACACCCCCGTCGAACTGAGATGATAACACATTTATTCAACAACTCCCGCATCTCTGTCGGGAGGCGTTACGTTGTTTGATATGCATATTAGCGCGCCACGCAGGCGCAGTGGCTCACGGAAGTGCGTGACACGAGTACCCTTACGTCGAGCGCTGTTCGTTATGTTAGAACTTGAGTACGCGCAAGTACACGGTGCAAAACTGCAACAGCAACAAACCAAAACTATCATTTGCTTTATATTTGCTAAAATAAAACTAGGAAATATTTTTGTCAACGAGAACATTAGTGGTATAAGTGAGAATAATTAGGTTCCTCTATACACGATATTAATAAGTTTTCATAAAATTTTCGTTGTTAAAGGGATTCAAACATCTAAACAGAGTTAAAGCCACACGAGACGGGCTAAAAATACGGCGGACCACTCTGTAAAATGTTGATTCCCTAATCTTGTTCTTTTTTAAACAATTGAATGAAAAAGACTGTTAATGTGCTTAGCATGAAGGTAAAACAGTCTCGTCCCAGTATTGGTGTAGCCAAACGGGCATATACACTGAGAATACTAACCCAAACAAGGTCTGGCTGGATTTGTTAATGATTGGTTTGATTTACCCAAAATCTGAGTCAAAAAAAACATTGACTGACCGGTAGACATATTTACAAAATCCTACATGTCTGATGTGATGTCCTGGTATGAACACATTGTTGAAATTCTTTCAAATGTTGTATATGCTGTAGTATTGCATTTAGTAAGTTCACTTAAGTCTTGCCTTGAAAACGTTGGGAAGAAACGCATGTTGTTAACGGCTAGCCACTTGGAAAACAATCATCAAGATCATGACTCGGGCGTATGATGTAAGTAGGCTGGGACTAATGGAATCGACCTGAAATGAAATTCACCCGACTTGTTGTGGTGAGAATTCGCTAGTTACATTCAAACAGGACACCTGCAAAGTCTTGGGAACGACTAAATAATGAAATTTACAGCTTTCGTTTAGGATAAGGTTACGGTAATGGTATAGTGTTTGGGTTAGGATCATAAATAAATTGTGGTGTTACACATGGAAAAATTCCATATTTTGTTAGTTGTCTCTTAAAGGGGGATGCCCCGAGATTAAGGATATGAAGTTTTCATCTTGATAGATATATTTGGCCCTCACTCCAAAACTCCATCTCAACAAGTTTCGCGCCGATATTCCAACCCGTTTTGATGCGAGAGTAAAAAACGTGATAAAATTAATATTGGTCGACCAAAAGGGGTCACATTTCGCTCATAACTTCCAAACCAAACAACCATTGGCGCTAAGGATGTCACGGGTAAATGCGAAAAATAGTAGCTTTCTTGCGATACCAAACAATTTTGACTACTTCCGGGAAAAATCGGGGGGTTCTGGGGACGAGGCGAGGCGATCGGGCCAGGCCCGTTAAATCCCAACAACCAAGGCAGGCCGCTAGGCAAAAAAAAAGGGGGGAAAGGACGGGAGGGGGGGGGGCTCCTTTTTTTTTTTGGCAGGACTTTTTCAGCAATAGCCTAGTATAATGAAATATCCCAAAATAAGATGTCCCAGAAGGTTACATTGTCATGGGGTTATTTGAGACACAAAAAATGCCCATTTTCATGCTTAATTTCCAAGCTGTAGACCAATTTAAGGGTCACACTTATCGTTCTGCCACAAGCCTTGAAATTTGCTTGTATCCTTTGTGTATTCACCAAAGTTCAGAAGGATGAGGTTTGTGACAGACTGGCAGAAGTCATGTGATATATTTTTGCTGGCCGTCTGTTCAGATGTAAATATAATAGCAAAGTTGTAAATTTAGCATGGCGTTCCATGATGTTGTACAGTCGGTGCATTTGTCCGGAAAAAATTGGATGTTTTTCTCAAGGCATACTCCAATGGCCATGAAAAACCATCTGGTATGTCTTGTAAGGACAATAAGCTATAAATATTTGTTGCTTAGATTCATTGGCCAATCAATTCCTTTAAATTGTCTTTTGGAGGATGAGAAGATCAGCATAACTTACTAGGACAGGTATATTGGTCCAATGCAGTGCACAAAAAGTCGCGTCACCGACACATGGTCTTCCACCATTACTGTACTCCGGATCTGTACATTCCCTGTGGGATACTGTATTCCATCATGAGAACCGAACAACAGACCAGGAGTCCACGTGTCCCAGGCACCATCAACTGGCAAAAAAAAAAGTTTTGTGGAAATATTTAGGCTGTACATTTCTGGTCAGAATGTATTTTACTCGGTGCTCAACATGCATTCTGCTAATGGTAATTGTCCATTTATGTCATTCACGACCAGGATATTAAACATGACTAAAAAATAACCTTTCAAATAACTAAACCCAACTCATTCTAGGTGCTTTAAAGGTCTATGGATCCGATCGCTTAATAGTCTTGTCCCCTGAAACCCAAATTTTACCGAAGTGGCCACATTTGGTCATATGAAGAAAGCTTTGACCTTCACATCTTTTGTAACTGGTTTGCACATGATGGCATCAAGCTGCTAGAGCAAGATCCCCCCCTTGAAGGTTCTCTTTGACCCTACTTCTTTAATGATTTTTGAAAGAAAATTAGCATCTGCCGACCTGTTCGTAAGGCCCAGAAGAGGTCAATAAAATACCTACAATTTCTAAAATATCAACTAATTGTCAGATTTCACAGTTCTTCTCATATCCTGATACGTACTTTGGATAACAAAACGGTGCCACTATGCGAAAACATCTCACATGTGGTGCAGATTACTGTGATTTGGAAAGCATGAAAATAGTGGTTTTGAATGTCAGTGGTACAATCTAAATTTCGCCTTTTCTGATATTACTGACATGCTCCCTTCACAAAGGAATTTGCTAGAAGGGAGTCAGCCTCTCATTACATGAATACCTCTTCAGATGAAAATGAAGGATTGGCAATAGTATCAAACTTTTATGCCTTGAAATTCAACCAAAATGTTGTGGCTGGTTATTATGAAATGGAGGTATAACTTCTAGCCGGGTTTAGACAGGGTTAGTCCTCATGGTGGAACCTTTTTTCTTCAAACATATTCTAAAAATGCGCTGTAACTCTGTAAAAAGTGAGAAAAATTCTAGTGGATGGCTGTTGGGCCCATCCATGAGGAATTTGTTCGCACATTACATTTAGCTTTCACAGTATTTTGAAAGGAAAAGGTCACCGATGTAGACTAACCCTGGTTCAAACCCAGGGTCTAAAGGTAGACTTCCCTTTCAGAATACCATCCTGGTTGTTACGTTCAAAAGCGATCAGTCTCTTACAATGGTGTGAAAGTACACACTATGTTGTTGTTATGCCTTGATTTGCTGGTTTAACATTTTACAGGGGTTATTCGGATGGATTCCAGGTGGAATTTGGTAATGTCAACTCCAGACAAGTTCCAAACAAACGGTGCCTGGTAGTGGTATAGATCTTCATTATGTCAAATATGTGGACATGGGACTAACTTACTGGACAAGATTTGTATTACACAGCGTGACTCGACAGTGGGTCCTTCACAAGGCAGACCGTCAGGTTTCGGGTTGGATGTTACAGATGCGGGTACGATCTAAAGAGCGGCCACCCACAGTCACCGTGCAGTCACTCATAGACCCAATCTGAATATCCACAATGTACTGTAATTAAAGATTCCATTGGAACTGTGGATATTCGAGAAATTTGTAGGAATTGTTAAGTCTAATGGTAGTGCTGAGCGCGAAGCTGTAGAGCGTGAGGGGTCTTCATAGTGGTACTAGGATATTTTCTGTGGCCAGTTTTTCACATCACACCTTATGTGTATAGTTGTTTGTTTTATATCGCCCCCATTTGCGACCCCCTAAACTCAACGCTTTTACCCCTACACCCCCCCCCAACTTTCAACTAGCACCCTCCCCGCTTTCATTTTCACTATACTGTTTACCCTCTGCACACCTCTTCGGATACCATACTAAAGACCTACTAGTTTTTAATGTCGGGTTCGCTGGCTGGCCTGCCACAGTATTCAGGGGCACTTCGCCGTACTGAAGGAGTTTTGGATTTTATTCAACTTCCCTTTTAATGGCTGGGTCAATGACATTTTGAAGTTACGTGTAACTTCCTAAAACATGGGCAGACAATGAATTAAATCTATGCATCCCCTGAGTAAAAGGACCACCAAATCATCAAAATTGGCCAAAGCGGTTTCCGCAGATATAAGTATTTAAAATGCTAAATTTTGTCAATTTTCGCCGAAAATGGGCAAAAAAATTGAAAAAAATGACAAATTGCATAGTGAGTGTCTAAAATAGCTATACAGGATTATTTCACATTTCCCCTTTTAACTGTTCAGACAAAAACATTCTAAACTAAAAAAAGTCCCATTTTTAAAACAAAGTTTGGAAAATTTGTACGACAAATACGGTCTTTTGGTTCAAATTCACCAATGGACCGTGCTATTGTTTCAGAAAAATGACTAAGTCCAGCTCAGTAATGTGCGTAATGGAATACAGATTAAAGTACTGATCATTTTTCACTTTAAAAGTTATTTTATGCAATATCTGTGTAAGGGCTAACAGTTCAGGTGTTTATCACTTAAATGCAAGTTAAAAATATGTCCAAATGAGTGAATAATACTTCCCTTAAGTATTGTTTCTATGGGAAAATGCCTAATTAAATATGCGTAAATGGTATATAAAGGCGAAAATGATGACTGTTTCTTGTATTTAATGCCATTTAATAAAGACACTATATAAGATCCTACCAATTCAAGTGGTAACCAACTGAACAAGTTTATAAATATCCAAATTAGATGATATTAATGACCTTAAATACACCGCCTGTGAAGGGAAAATGCCTCATTAAATATTGCCGTAAATGTTCTAGAGGCTAAAGTATTGATTATTTATTTGCAATTAAGGAACTTTTATGAAAACACTATCTATGATTACCATTTCAAGTGGTAACCGCTGAAGGGAATTTACAAATATGCAAATGAGATGACACAAGTATTAATTACCTAGGGTAAAATGCCTGTAAGGAATGCCTCATTAAATATGCGCAAGTGTTATAGAGGTAAAAATAGTGGAAATTTTTGTATTTAAGGCAGTTTTATCAAAAAACTATCTAAAGATCTAACATCAGGGTGGTAACCAATGATACATTACAAATATGCAATAAGATGCGTATTAATTAAAGTACACTGCTGTACGAAAAGCGCCTCTTAAAATACTGTAAATAATGTGATGCTAACATAGTGAATTTCCTTTGCCATTTTATGGGCAATTACATAGGACAGTACAAGGAAAAGCCTATCTAAAATCAAAGAGGACAATCATATTTAGATATAGAAGGAAGAAGAAAGAAGAAAAGGAAAGGAAGAATGCAGAAAAAGAAAAAGAAAGAAAAAAGAAAAGAAAAGGAGAACAAAGCAAAACCAAAAAAAAAAAAAAAAAAATTGAAGAAAAAGATGAAAAATTGCAAATTGAAAAAAAAAAAAAGGAAAGGAAAAAGAAAAGAAAGGAAAAAAAAAAAAAAAGAAAAAAGAATGGAAGAAAAGAAGATGAAAAAGAAAAAAAAAAACAGGGAAGAAAAAGGAAAAAAAAAAGAAAGAAGAAAAAAGAAGAAATGAAATATATTCGTGTGACCTGAAATATATAGACCTGGGAATATAGATATTTAAATACTGGCCTAATTTATTAACATGTTATTTTGCATTAATTGAGAAATATGATGTTGCTTTCTGATTAATATCATGAAACAAGTACTCAATTCAGCACAAATCTAATGTATTTAATTATTTACTGATCTAATCAAAAAGTATTATTGATTGGCGGGAGTGGTTCCATACATGGCACCATTGACGCGACTGCGCATGCGCCAAACGAGAAAAATTTGTCAAGGGAAAACATGCTGCACGCGGGCATTTCACACGATTACGAACTCCAAACGTTAATCCCGTTGACTAAATTTGCATTTCTTCGATTTCATTGAGGAAGTTAAATATGAAGTTTATAAATTCATAAATAAATAAATATGAACTGGAAATCTGCTCAATGATCAAGTTATGTATTTCTTCTTGTGTCCATCTTTTAAAAGCTTTCACAAAGGCAGCGTGGATGAATCGTCAGATGTTGTTGTTGGCCACCTTGGCACACACGGAGTTTTGGTGGCTAAGCGCTGGCTCTGTAACTTGTTTTGCTCAGATATGAAAGAAAATCCAAATTTGGCGAGATGCATGCACTTATGGAGTGGGTATGTGGAAACTTTGTTCACCCACAAATATTCAAGATTTGAAATATATAAAAATTCTCAAAATATCCCACGCCAAGTCACAATTTCGCCGATGTAGCGCCATAATCAAAATTCAAAGGTCTACTCCGAAGTAAAATAAAAGGAAGCACATCCGGGCCATTGTCGCACGTCATCAGAAAGCGGGACTCTACACTTTCTAATGGGAGGTAATTGTTTACTTTCAACGGAGGGATGATTTCGAGATGATCGCAGTTGAAAATTGTGCTTCAATTTTCTCGATATTTTGACGCTTTGACGGCGCGGTCCACGAACGCTTTCAGTGTGCAAATGAACAAAAAGGTGATTGTTTATCAAGTCTTATAATATTTTTTATACTTTAAACATAAAAAAATATACCATTGTAAAGATGCAAAACTTGAACTTAATATACATCACTTTTCAGGCTGATATTTTTACTGATCTCCCCTCTAAATTAATAGCTCCACTTTTTATCCATTGAAATCAATTTTTCACTCTGGAAGAATTTACGCACGCACGATTGCAATGCTTACTTTTAACAGTTCTGTACAAGCCGTGATGCCCAAAATTTCTTTAAACCCATCTTGAAATTGTATCTAACACAACTTTCATGGATAATATAAAAGAAATATTTAAAAATTATTCAAACATTTCCCGCTATGTCAGACCACATATGGCAGACGATCTCACAGCAACATGTAACTCAAACGGAGAATGCAAAGTTGTTGGCTAAGTTGACAAAATAGACCAACAAGAACAGCTAGGTATAGACGGAAGGAAAGTTCTGTCAAAAAAGTTGGGATACCATAGATTTTGGACACAACTGTTGAAAAATAGAAAATAAATGATGGCACAATGTAACAACAAAAAATTGTGATTTTACATCACCATAAGGAAGTAAAGGATAAATTTCTAATGGCCTTTCCAGTGGTGTGATAACAGTGGCGTAAATTTCTTGTTGCTTTGGGGAGGGCTGGTGGATGATGAAATGAAAATTTATGAATGAACGGGAGTTGCTGCAGAGAGAGAGGTTGCTTGAAAAAGATCCAATATTAGCCATGTGCGCGCCGAAGCAGCGCTTTAAAAATTTTGCCATTTTTTTAAAAGCTAAATCGCTAAATGTAATTGTAATTAGAAACAAAATGCGCGCGAAGCACGCTACAGTTGCCATTTTTAAAACTATATGGTAAAATATAGGTTATTTTTGGCCAAAAACACATGAACGGGAATCACATTGGTGGGTGATCGTATTGCCATCCCCCTCATCAAAAATTTTGGGGGGGATAATTCACCCCTATCCCCCCGGGATTTACAGGCCTATGGTGAATAGAACAATCGGATTAATAGATATGGTTGGAAAAAAAGGGAAAATGGCACATTTTCAATGGCTTTTTGCATGGTGAGTTGTTGGATACCACAGAAATTTTGACCAAACAAACTGTTGAATAGAAAAAAAATGCTGTGAAAAAATAGAAAATAACTGTATGCACGATGTAACAACAAAGAATTGTGATCAATTTGTGACCATAAGGAAGAAAAGGATCAATTTGTAATGCTTTTCCAGTTGTGAACTAGACACAACGGAAATCAATAGATATGGTTTTGAAAAAAGGGGGAAATGGCACATTTTCATGGCTTTTCACATGATGGGCGGTGTTTTGTTTTAAGGGGCTTTGACGCTTAAGTGACAGGACGTACTGAATATGCTGCACTCACCTGGCCGTATAGATTAATTTTGCCAAATTTTTGCCCAAATTTCACAAATGTGCAAATAACAGTGTGGATTGGGGCAACTTATGGTACTGAGACTAACTATCATTACCTGATTTGGTTTTAACACTTAAAAAAAAAAATCATATTAAACATACCTCTTCAGTTCAGGGTTGTCTATTTCTTCCGTTATTCGTCCCTGAGGTGGGGGAAAATTTGTCGCTATGGTCATTTGGGAAGAAGTTATGCTTAGGTGATTGGAATCAATGTTACTTTTGGGGAGAATTGGGAGTAAAATGTGCAAGGAGGGGGAACACTTCTGATTTTATGGAAAAATAGATGCCCTGCTTCAGTTTAACTTTACTGGGCAATAGAAAGCAGCACACAGGTCTTTTTCTCTATGTGAAACCATAGCAAAAGGATTGCCACAATTGTGGCTCAGGGCATTTACACTCTCTGTGCGCTCTCTGTATGTCCCCCTCCACATGGTGGAACACGCTGTCCAGGCTTGTCCATTGGGAAAAACCGCCAGTACTGTGTAAAAAAAAAAAACTTCATACAGTCCTGTGAGCTACAAGAAGGTTTGTTGTAAGTGCAATAGTGCCATTTGCATAATGGTATTGTTGATGGGAAATTTCAGACAGTCTTGGTCAGGGCTCTTGAAATGGTTCTTCATCAGGGTGACCTTGGTGTAAGATATTCACGAGTTAGACTAGAGTAAAGACTCTTTTATGTAATAAACAGCTTGTTAAGATTTCACATTCAAACTTTCGTCTGTGTAACCAGACAGCTCGACCTATGTGCCTGTACACAACTCGAATTACAGCAACGTCACGACCAACCGTTCCCATACACACTGGTTTGAAGTGTTTCTAGTATGATTTGTAATCTAAAAAGTACAAATTTAGAGCATTTCAGATGTTACAAAATTTAAAAAGTTTATTCCACAAAATGCGATGGTATGTCCAATATCCATAAAAGTTGATTCCCTTTTAAGAAATGACAACAAATAGGATCGGGTTTACTAACGGGAAAATTAGGATTGAAATCGGACTTTCTGTTTAGATGTGTGTGGGACCAGAGCGTTCAGTTGAAACCTTGGCGTGAAACGCGATCTTACACACAGAAATTTGCACTTCAAAAATGACAAAAGCCGAGGCCCCGGTTAAAGGTTCACAGTTATAAATGGGTTTGCGGGCCTTATAAAATAAATGAAAAAAAATTCAAAGGTTAACAAGTAAGTATACACTGTTAACTTGGTTAGAAACCTGCGACAAAAAATATGATCAGCCGTAGCGACATAAAACGCGGTTGCTGTTGGAAGGTGAAATTCAAGGGTCTTGTGCAAGAGGACCTCAATACAAAATTTGCACGCTTTTTCCGACTTATGTTTTTTACATTGTAGGTGTAAATGGGGGCTTCGGTCTTTGTTTCCATCAAACATTCAGAAAAAAAATATTATTTATTTTAGATTATGTTAGCAGACACTGGACTTGCGACAAAATTCAACACTTTTGGTTTTAGAATATCCAGCGCCGCACTGATTGATCCGGATGTTATGTATGGTTAATTGTTTGAGGTCAGACATGTGGGCGATATGGGGAATAGGAATAGTAGACAAAGTTTGTTATTGATGCTAGGCTTAATTCCATGCAATCTTACATGAAGGTGAGCCTCTTCATCAGGGTGAACCTATACACGGAAGGCACACAGAATGTATCACAAAAACAGTTCCAGCCTCCAGATTTGGAAATCAGGACGCATATCTTCATAGCAAAACGGCCGTTCTACCATTCCACCCACCCACCCCCGTGCACATACTCCAGTATAACCATTATTTTACTTCACCTTGTATCATCCTTCATGAACATTTAGTGTGTTTGTCTATTGAGACAATTTTCATTTATACCGGCCAGAAGAGATAAATTGGCTCATGAAACAGTCTTCTCTGATCACTTTTCTGCTTATACCGTGAAGGTTTTCACTGGCAGTTATGTCATCTTTTGGAAGAATAATGCTAGAGAAATATCCGTTAATGCCAATAGAAACACACACCATTCTGGTAGAGTGCGCATACCAAGAAAACTGAAATTAGCAACGCATTGGTCAACAGTTTTGTACCGCGGTGATTGTGTCTGCTGTCGTTCCGACTCGGATTTTGTGTTCCTTTTTTAATCTGTATAAGGCCTATGCTAAAAGTCTGCAGCACGTAACCCAGCATTTTTTGTTGAAACTGAGGCAACGAAGGCTGATTCAGGATGGGGAGTGGCATTATAGATCGATAGAAAATGAAGTGGGCTACAAAATATTACAGCAAAGTGCCCAGATCAAAGTTCTGCAATACAACACGGTTGACCTGTGCAGATGATCTTTAACTGTAACATCACAACCTGACGGTCCGTGTCGGCATTTTCTGGAAAACGCTGTCTCAATAAAACTTTGCACTATCGCGCTATTCAACGTATCAACCGACTAACAATCACCGGTATGCAACGGTAAATTCTTCCTGCCCTATAGAAAACATTCTCATAAACTCATAACACTAACTCTTCGTCATTAATTCTGAAACAAAATTCTGGCTACGTGCGTAAACCCCCAGAGTGTGTGACACACGCTTGCCAACGGGAATCCCTACTCAATTCCAACATACGCGCCGTGGCCCATTTGTTTCAATAAATTAATGCACAGCGATTATAACACACACTTACCTGGGCATTGGATATCATTGCAAATGTCGTCGCTCACGTACGACCTCATTACACGCCTCCACCGTACAGTGGAGAGGGGTTGTTTTGTTGCACAGACGGATCCGTGTCCTAATGCCGCCCTCGCATGACTTGGAGCATGGACCCCAGTTCACAACGGCCCCAGTTCCATGAAATGCAAGGATTGATAATCATTATTCTATCATCATATTAAAAAATATTGCAAAAAAGGTTGTTTGTCAGGAACTATAGAAACAAGATGAGAACCAAACAAATTAGGTGACCGATTTCAAGTGTACCCCTACAATTATGTCAATCGTCATGGTGTGGGCCATGTTGGAATTCCAGGTAGCACTGTAGGCATTTATTAGCTAATCGACTTGGCTATTTCATTGTGATATGATGTAAGTCATCAATCAGGAACATGGTAAGAAAATAAAGAGGTTTCTATTAGATAGAGAGGCAAAAACGTTACGTCATCTTCAGAAATTCATCGTCTCGAATGTTTGACGACCACAAAGAAAACATGAGTACCAACAATAGAAAGCAATGGCTGACCTCCGCGTCTTCCACATACTGTGGGGTGTGGGTGCCGCTTTGCATATGATACACTAATCGGTAGTGATACAAATCTGATGTATGTGTTAGATCGGTGGCCAGGTGTCTAATAGTGCCCTGGATCATTGTGCTCAGATACTCACTTGCTTAGGTGCTTAGGCGCGCTTAGGTGAAAAGATTTTCATTGAGGCGGTTATTTAAATCCAGACGACTGCGTGTCATTTCATTCGTTTTGTGGCCATGGGTAAGGACAAATTTAACCACCCAATAGCACCCAACATCCAACAACTGATATTTTGCGGATTGTTTGTATCAAATTGACATTATGTGTGTAAACAAGCACCCACACTAATAATTATTCCGTGGCACTATTCAAAATGGCAGCGCCCAGCAGACGACTGGTTTTGAATGGGCTTACCCCCTTGTAGGAATAGGCTTCGTTGTCTGCTAAAGCTATTTGAGGTTACTGTATTTAAGTTCTACCTCCATTTCACAAGTCAAAGGTCACTTCTTGGGTCATGACCTGTTAAGTCAGGGTCACACCCTAGTCATAAAGCAGCCACACATAAGACGCTTTCACGATCCCTAATACGCTGCATATTGTGCCCCATTTCCATCCGGGAACTTGTACCAGAGATCATGTTTACAAAAAAGTTTGTTGTTCGTTTATTGCGTGCGGCCGAACGTGTGCCTAAATACAATCCAAATACCTTTTCAGCGGTTAAGTAATCGTACAAAGTGTAGAAGAAATCAAGGAACAAAAACAATTTGAGGCACTGGTGTTGAAATTCACGACAAAAATTGATTTTTCGATCGTAACGGTTGCACTACTGTACCCTGCCGGACGAAACACAACTATAGTGGCAACATCACATATTGTGTAATTTTTCTGGTATCTGTATACGCTTTTAACTGTATTTTTTTTTAGCCACTTTGATGGTACAAGTTCCCCTGCTGGAAATGGGCACACACGAGATGCTTATGGGGATCGGCACATGGTCTATGGGACCAATAAAAGTTAGGGTCAAGGGTCGTTAATCTTAGGCCTGCATTATTTCCACACAAGTCTTCAATGGCATAATATTACGCTCTACAGTAGAGTCTGCAGGCGTAATATATAGTCACTAACTGCGATCAAGTGGTTAAAACAGCATCTGGGATGGTAGGATGAAGACTGAGGACGTGATGTGCAGATGTTGGGTTTGAAGACGTGGTGGACCTGTTGCAAGCAAATAGCTAGCTGTACGTGGTATGGGCACATGTTGAGGAGAGATGATGAGCCTGTTTTAAGAAGGGCTTTTTTGAGTCGAGGTGGGTGGTTTGAGGAGAGGGGATGTCCAAAGAAGACTTGGAAAAAGCAAGTGGAAGGAGGAAGTAGAAGGGTTGGATTGAGATGG